>JAFVLL020033128.1:0-15525 GCA_021397915.2 Tor tambroides
TCATTGTCTTTGATAATAAAGTCCATTTTCTGGCATCAAAACTCCAAGACTTTGAGAGTGATTCTTCACAGCATCGGCGAAAGCCACCACAGTATGTGCTGTGTTCTTATCAGATATTAAAGTGAGTTAATACAAACAAACAAATTTGTACTTATTCCCTCACCCAATGAGAATCGATAAGAGAATCGATAAGGAATCGGATCGATAAGCAATATCGATAATGGAATCGGAATCGTTAAATTCTTATCAATTCCCATCCCTAGTCATAGCACTCTAATTGTCTTGTTTGTGAATGCTATCAAAGCTAATGTGTGTTTGTCAACTTAATTGACATTAACTTTGTTATACCTTTACTCTAACTGAAACTTCTGGGACTACATTTCTGTCAAACAGAATGCCACGTACGTACCTCCTGTTAGCTGTTGTGTAATGTTGACACAAGAACTACCACGACATGCAACTAACCAAGTGTCAATGTTGACACAAGAACTGCCACGACACCCAACTAACCAAGTGTCAAAGAAACTCCACCAGGTAAACAAGACAATATTAATTTGGGCTTCTAAAGGGCGTTCGTGTACATAAGGTCTCAATGCGAACACGCCCTTTCAAATATTCTTACTTGTGGCATCTGGTGTCGTGGCTATAGAGAGTGATTTATTATTTGATCACAGCTCCGGCTCATTAATAATGTAAATTTTCTACAAAGTAATATGGAGTTACATGCCAGATTCATGTCAGCCAGGGTGATATAATATATGTTTGGCTTAGTTTTATTATCTTTGTCAACTAATAAGCTTTTCAAAGACAGCCAAAGGAAGAACAAATACTGTGAACCGATAGAACAGGAAGCACTCAAGCAAAACCTGAGCGTCATTTCTCTCTTTCACAGTTTTTCCCCTTTGTGAGTGTGTGAGCAATTTTAAGAACAGCACTTGCACTAACAGCAACTGAAGCAGTTAAATGAGGAAATAACACAATGTTACTGTTCACCTCAGATTATGCACAGCACAGGATATTAAAGAGGTGCCGCCCAATGGTTGTGGTAGACGGAGGTGTACCTTGCGTGCTGGAGGGTTTCGGTTGTAGAAGTGCTGCTTGTAAGAGTCCATCCAAACCTCAGCGGCACGGACAGTGTTCTGAAGGAAGTTGGATCGGGAGTATGGCGCTTTCTTGGGGAACACATGACCCACGTGAGAGCATGGGTGAATTTCTAAAGACCCTCCACACTGCCACACCTGCAAGAAATAAAATATTGTTTAAAAATTGAACAAAATGTTTCAAATGAAGCAAGAATCACCCAATAAAACCATAATAACCAATCAAATCCTAGAAGAGATCAAAGTGAATTTCTGATTTAAAAGAAAAAATAAGACATTATAGGTGTTTTTTTGTATTTAAGATGAAGTACTGAACAAATATTCTTAATAAAAAGTAATAAATAGCAAATAATGGAAAATTATTGATTATGTATTTCATATTATATTTATTATGTTATTATTAATAATTATAATAAACAATAAAGTATATCATTTCTGTACCACTAGTGTCAATTTTTTATAAAATGTTTATAATTATGTTTACAAATAAAAAAATCATGCACATTAGTTAATTACATATTTATTAACAATTATACATTTTAAAAAAATACAAAAATAAATCATTTTCAAACAGGCTGTGTCTGACTATTCAGGATGGCAAGCAAAAGACCAATGTTCACACTTTTATATTAAAATAAGATACAAAGAAAGTATTTTAACTCTGAAAAAGTTACTTTATAATTGAAGCTAATAACCCCACAGCATGTTTCAAGAGCATCACTATTTATTTAATGAGATTCGACTCGTCCTGCATAATTTTTTTGCACACAAACCCAACATTGTTAGCGTACAAACTTAGATTGTCTGATTTTATTGGAACGTACGGCCTGTCAGAAATAAAACATGACATGACAACAGCACTTTAGATCCACTGAGACACCAGCAAAATTCCTTTTTTATCTATTTTCCAGCGTTATTTCCCTCATGCTTCTGTATACCAATTCACAGCACATCAATTATGCATGAACGTCATACGGCCCTGGAAGATACAGCATTGAATTCCGTTTCCATATGCATAAAAGATTACTCCATGGTATACACAATCAATCTTCATTTCTAGGTATAGGCTAAAAAAAGAAATCCAATATGAGAGATGTGTCTAATTATAAACAGTGGCTTTCAGTCTCTCAAGCTACCAAAAGCCCGTCGACATGCTCTGATGGGAAGCCTATGCAAATTACCAGTACAAAAGCTAATGTGAATACAGAATACAGGAGTCTTACCCGGAAAGAAAGTTCCAGATTCTCTCCTCCCCAGACCTCCATGCCCATGTCGTAAGTGCCCAGATACTCAAAGTAGGCCTTGCTGACGGCAAATAGGCCTCCTGCCATAGTGGGCGACCTGTGAAATGAAAAGCAGCAGAGCATTGGCAATTCATCAGAGATATTCCCTAACACCAATTTTCTAGCAGGTAAGTGCTTCTTAGTTTTCACTGAGCGCCTCTGGGTCTGCCCTCGGACGAGCCTAGAGAGAAATCTAACGCAGAACTGGACAGTATTTGAAAGTACCCCTGGGTCTGAGCATTAAAATATAGTCTATTCACTGCACTGCAACTGAATTTAATCAACACAATATTACTATTTCAGTCCATTTCCTTCTGCAAGTTTTTTAATGGAAGAAAGAGAGATTCAATGTATTAAAAGAACATGTCATTCCAAACCTTATTAATTTTATTTAGGAATGCTCCAAAAATAACATTTTGGTTGATAATTACTTTATGATTAAGTTGTGTCTGACAACGGATAAATTTCCAATATTAAATTACTATTTTGTCTAAATAAATTTTGCCTGAAAAAAACAACAACAATAAAATACTAAAATCAATTAATTTAGACATTACAACATTAGAAGTTACAGTAAGAGAAATGGATATTAATTTTGAGATTTGCTAAATATTACATTTAGCAGTGTTATTAAATTAATAGTATATTAAATATGAACTTTTAGGTGAACATTAGGTGACAGCAAAAGTAATGTAATTGTAAAAATAGAGGAAATAAGCACAAACAATTAAATATTCAATACCAGTCGATATAAATATCCAATATGGAGACATTATTTTTACATTTTAAAAATATACACAATAATAGTGTAAAATACAGTAATATTGTTAGATTTCTCCTTTTGTGATCCACTGAATAAATAACAGGATTGAAACAACTTACTGGTGAGCATGACTGTCCCTTTAAAATCTGTTTTTTTAAAATGGCCAAGGAAACCACATAGCAATGCTGGATTTGGACAAGTTGAGCAGAAACCAACCTAATGGGGTCAATTCTGGATTTGCGTATCTTGCGATCGATTTCAGGCACGGCGTGCCACTGGAATGTCAGCCTCCAGTCAAAGCCGCCCACCATCGGCTCATCTGTCTGCATGTAGAACTCAAATGTGTTCCAGTCAATGGTGTCAATCACTGGACATACGATGGTGCTCTCATTCTCTGCAATTCTGAAGGAAAATAAAATACAAAAAATTAACATCACACTTTAAAAAAAAAAAGTGTTTCTCTGATACATTTGAATTTGATTGGAAAGGCACACCTTTCCAGCAGTGGCTCGATCCAGCCAGGCACACATTCACAGTGGCAGTCAAGGAAGGTGAGCACGTGTCCTGTAGCGTAGGTGGCGCCAATGAGCCGGGCCCGAACCAGACCTTCTCTTTTTTTGGTGCGAATGAGACGAACGCGCTCTAGGTTACTGACATACTGAGCGAGCTGTGACTTCAGATAGCCTGTAATCCAAGCAAAAAAAAAAATCTGAACCTTTTTATCAAGATCCAACAGATAATGGCAAGATCACAGGAAAACAACTGATTTACTAGAGACATGTGGATTAAGTTTTTATTTCAGCAAATATACACTGAACAAAAATATAAACGCAATACTTTTGTTTTTGTCCCCATTTTTCATGAGCTGAACTCAAAGATCTAAGACTTTTCCTATGTACACAAAAGGCCTATTTCTCTCAAATATTGTTCACAAATCTGTCTAAATCTGTGTTAGTGAGCACTTCTCCTTTGCCGAGATAATCCATCCACCTCACAGGTGTGGCATATCAAGATGCTGATTAGACAGCATGATTATTGTATTATAAGGCCACTCTAAAATGTGCAGTTTTATCACACAGCACAATGCCACAGATGTCGCAAGTTTTGAGGGAGCGTGCAATTGGCATGCTGACTGCAGGAATGTCCACCAGAGCTGTTGCCCGTGAATTGAATGTTCATTTCTCTACCATAAGCTGTCTCCAAAGGCATTTCAGAGAATTTGGCAGTACACCCAACCGGCCTCACAACTGCAGACCACGTGTAACCACACCAGCCCAGGACCTCCACATCCAGCATCTTCACCTCCAAGATCGTCTGAGACCAGCCACCCGGACAGCTGCTGCAACAATCGGTTTGCATAACCAAAGAATTTCTGCACAAACTGTCAGAAACCATCTCAGGGAAGCTCATCTGCATGCTCGTCGTCCTCATCGGGGTCTCGACCTGACTGCAGTTCGTCATCGTAACCGACTTGAGTGGGCAAATGTTCACATTCGATGGCGTCTGGCACTTTGGAGAGGTGTTCTCTTCACGGATGGCAGAAAGCATGTATGGCATCGTGTGGGTGAGCGGTTTGCTGATGTCAACGTTGTGGATCGAGTGGCCCATGGTGGCGGTGGGGTTATGTTATGGGCAGGCGTATGTTATGGACAGCGAACACAGGTGCATTTTATTGATGGCATTTTGAATGCACAGAGATACTGTGATGAGATCCTGAGGCCCACTGTTGTGCCATTCATCCACGACCATCACCTCATGTTGCAGCAAGATAATGCACGGCCCATGTTGCAAGGATCTGTACACAGTTCCTGGAAGCTGAAAACATCCCAGTTCTTGCATGGCCAGCATACTCACCGGACATGTCACCCATTTAGCATGTTTGGGATGCGCTGGATCGGCGTATACGACAGCATGTTCCAGTTCCTGCCAATATCCAGCAACTTCACACAGCCAGTGAAGAGGAGTGGACAACCTGATCAACTCTATGCGAAGAAGATGTGTTGCACTGCGTGAGGAAAATGGTGATCACACCAGATACTGACTGGTTTTCGGACCCCCCCAATACAGTAAAACTGCACATTTTAAAGTGGCCTTTTAATGCGGCCAGCCTAAGGCACACCTGTGTAATAATCATGCTGTCTAATCAGCATTTTGATAATCTATCCACCTCACAGGTGTGGCATATCTCTGCAAAGGAGAAGTGCTCACTAACACAGATTTAGACAAATTTGTGAACAATATTTGATAGAAATAGGCCTTTTGTGTACATAGAAAAAGTCTTAGATCTTTGAGTTCAGCTCATGAAAAATGGGGGCAAAAACAAACGTGTTGCATTTATAATTTTGGTCAGTGTATATTTGATTTTTCAGGATACTTTAATGAATAGAAAGTTCAAAAGAACAAAGTTAAATCTTTTATAACATTATAAATCTTTACTGTCACTTTTGATTAAAAAAATCCTTGCTAAATAAAAGTATTATTTTATTTATTAATTTTTAAAATCTTACTGAACCTAAACTTTTTTTATATAGCTACCACTGTTCACATCTAACTTAGTCACCCGTTTCTTACTCGTGTCTAAAAATCACGTTTTCTCCATCCGCCCAAGAGCGTCACATTCAAACACAGGTCAGTCGATTTGTGTGTTCTTGAGCGGCAGTTTTTCTGGTTGTGTTTGTTTTGTGCGTCTGCGGTGAGCAGCCCACACACCTCTTGTGTGTTGACACTGCACGCTTGGCCTCAAACTGCAGCGGAGAGAGAGAGAGGGAGAGACAGCATGTCTGGCTACCAGGTCTTTATCTCAGCACCCCGTGTGCCAGACTTCAGGGCTGGAACGGTTTAATGCCGAGTACAGCTCACGAAACGACTCTCGCTGTGTATCATTTGATTCAGGGCCCAAGAGGCATCTCTCCATATCGGCCTGAAACTGCGACCGCGTGTTGTTTTGCAGCACAGCTTTCGGCGTTTAAAGAGTTAATCCCGCAGACGGCAGCAACATGCAGCGAGCATGTGGGCGTTTGGGTGTGTTCGAGCTGGAGAGAGCGAGAGAAAGAGAGAGGATGTGTGTAAATGTGTGAGTGTGAGAGAGTGCTTTTGGCTTGCCGTCCCGTCGGGGAGACGCGCTCCGCGGCGGTACTTTTTAACTGCCAGAATTGCCCGCTAGTACACCAAACCCCTCCAGCTCCGTAACCTCGAGCGATCACACTAACTCAGCGGTCTTCACTTGAGAACCGCACACACTCGATTTTTTCCTATTTTCAGTTTGAAGTACTTTAAAGCATGATTCTGTTACAATATCCCCAATACAATACGACAAACAAACATTCCCTGCATCCCAATGTTCATACTATCCATCCTAAATAGTATGTGAGATCAGAATGAGTGTGTCCCAAAGCATAGTATGTTGAAAAGAGTATGCCAAAAGTCCCCGGATGGTCTACTATTTCAGGTCGATTTCTGAAGTGTGGTCCGTGCACACTCTAATGGCTAAAACTGCCCACAATCCATTGCGCTTTGGCGAAGGATTCGGTCCAGAACATAGACTGTAAAAAAAGATGGACGACGCATCTCCGCTTCCTTCCACTATAGAAAAGTGAAGCGAATACATATGGCTGCTGCCATCTTGAGTAAATGACGTCATTTGGAGCCCGAGTCTGCGCAGTAGAGCTTCGTTTTGGAGCCAGAGTCTGCGCAGTAGTGTTGTGAGTTGGAGAGCGGTTATCAAGCTCCGCGAACTGTCAACAGCAGACACGCCCTATTTTAGCATCAAATTATAGCAAAATGGAAACTTATCACAAAAACGAACAATTGAACATATATCAGCGTGATAACAGCTACCTTAAATGACCAAAACCATATTTCAGAAAATTGTATTGGAAGTGTAATTAATTTTTTTATTTTGCCTGAAGTCTCATTCGTTTACATGGAGAGGGCGGGGTTTATGACCTGTACTGCAGCCAGTCACCAGGGAGCGATCAAAGAGCCGGCAGCTTCACTTTTAAGCACGAGTTCGACACACCCGGTCCAGAACTATAAACACGAATAAAACGTGTTAGAAAAACTACAAACGTGGCGGATGTCCGCGATCAACGGTTAGGTAGAGAGGTCAAAGTCTCTTTAAGACAAGTCATGTCACTCGGCGGCCATCTTTGAAATGCCTCTCGGGCATGCAAGTGCAGCTCCTATCTCTTTGAATGGAGAAACATCAAATTCTCCTAAACTGTTCACTAAGCTTACGATTAAATTTCATATTTGAAATCACCAAAGAAATCGGACAACAACTGTGTCATAAATGTTGTTTCTTTTGCTCAAATAGCGATATAAAAAGCTTATTTTTCAGGCTAGATCTGCCAGTGCGCATGCGCAGTCCAGAGCGCGCGTCTAAGGGCGCTGACTGTTTCTATAGCAACCGGGACTTCTAACGGCAGATGCTGTGACGCGCGGACTTTACCGATTAGCGATTGGCTCTTTCATTCAAAAGGCGGGGCTTCCTGCGATTGGGCGGCCATATTAAGCGTTGCATTTTTCTCCATTCAAAACTATACAAGTGACACGTCTTTTTTTTTTTTTTTATTAATGCCAAGGCACCAAAGATAAAAGTAAAGAAAATATCAACATTATGCACAAAGAGCTGACATTACATGTAAAGCACCATTTCTAGACGTATGTAACAATAAGTAAATAATCCAAAACAAAGCTCCAACAAAATATACCAAAAAGACCAAATAAATTAACCGTTTCAATAGCTTCAAGATTCTTGGAAGACGAAACAGCCTGGATATACTGTTGAACCTCCCCTCCAAAAACAACAAATAAAGGACTTTGATGAGTGAATCCACTGCGGCGAACACGAAACTCTGCAAGAAGCAACAACAGGCCAACAACAAAATATTCGCCAATTCTATCCCTTTGCATGCCAAAGAAGCCAAACAGCACATCCCTGAAAAGCAAGGAGAAACCCTGAAGCACACCGCGACCGACAACACTAGAGAACTCAATCCAAAATAGCTGCGCGTGAGGACAATCCCAGAAGACATGCACATCAGCCTCACCAGGGTCACCACAAAAAACACAGCCTGTATCTATATCCGATTTGAACCCTCCCAAAAACACCCCAGTTGGGCAAAATCTGTGCAACAATTTGAATGAGATGTCTCTAACCTTGTTAGTTATTATGTTTTCGAAGACAGAGTCCATGCTTTTTCCAGTCAATATGATCAGCAACATTCTTCCAATAAGACACCACATATGGAGTTGTTACAAGCTCCTTTTGAAAAAGCGATCTAATCTTATAGTTACGTGATGAAGGATGTGACAAAAAGCATAGTTTTCCTACTGCGATATAAAAAGGGTCTAAAGAAATAGGTAAAGTGCTGGGTGATCTAACAGAGTCCCTTAAAAGCATGACAACTCCTTTAGGAATAGCGTCCATGACAATGGAGAATTCTTTGTGAGATACTGGAAAATCAAATTTACATAAAAATTCTTCATAATTTAAAATAAGACCTTCTGAGTTAAATAACTGGGAAACTATCAAAATGTTTTTCTCAAACCAATTACTGAAAAACAAAGATTTTCTCTTATATACAATGTCTTGATTGTTCCAAATGAAGTACCGGTGAGGGGAGAAATTCTGCTTAAAGATTAATGACCATGCAAGTAATGACTGTTTATGAAATTTACATAAATTGTAAGGGATTCTAGCAATATTATAATTACAGATCAATAAGAAAGGGAGACCACCTAATTTGGAAAAGAAGTAATTGGGGATAAAATTCCAAATTGAGTTTGGATTACACAAAAACTAATTTTGAAAGTGTTGTTCAAAGAGGAGAAATCAAGGAAATTCAACCCACTATACTCATACGTGTTCATTATTACAGACTTCCTTACATAATGGATTTTGTTTTTCCAAACAAAATTAAACAGGATTTTATCAACTGATTTACAAATTTTGTTGTCCACATATAGAGAGCGTGCAGCATATGTAAGTCTGGAGATGCCCTCCGCCTTAGTCAGTAGTACTCTGCCTCTTAAGGTCAAGTCTCTCTGCAACATGTGTTAAATCTTCTTTGGGCTTTTATTATAATTGGGTCAAAGTTCAAGGTACATCTTTTATTTTGATTTTTAGTTATCACAATACCTAAGTATGTAATTTCAGATTTAAACTGGAATATTAAAAATAGTGGGTGCTGTACAATTTTTAATGGACATTAATTCACATTTACCTATGTTTAGATTAAGACCCAAAGCTTTAGAGAAAAGTTTTATATAATTAATTGCTATAGGGATTTGGGAAGCATCTCTTAAAAATAAGGTGGTGTCATCTGCTAATTGACTCATAAATATTTCTCGATCTGCTATATGGATACCCCGAATACCGCTTTCACATACAAATGTTGACAGTAGCTGCACACAAAGAAGAAATAAATAGGGAGAAATGGGACACCCTTGTCTCACTCCTCTGGACAAACTAAACCTTGGTGAAGTGCCATTCTTTAATTTAATCGAAGCACTTCCATTATTGTAAAGGGTTTTAATTACTCTGCAGAACATATCCCCAAAACCGAATTTTTCTAAAGAATTAATAATAAATTGGTGTTGAGGGTTGCATTTTTCCCCATTCAAAACTATACGAGTGACGTCTTAAGTATTCTACAGTCTTTGGAGAGGTTTATAAAAAGGGGTTTTACTAATAATCAACATTTAACCTGGTAAAAAAAAATATATATATGTATATATTTATTGTTATCTGTTCTATATTTCATCTGCAACAGCAATGTGAACTTTTATAAAAATCCATTTGTTGTTAACTTTTAAATGCATCATTATACAGAAAATATTAGCAGAGTTCTCCGCATGAAAGACCTGCGACTGGAAGATCAACGAGCTACTTCTTTTCTCTCCAATACGGTAGGAAGTTAAATTAATTTGAATGTGGAGAATGTTAACTGTGACAAGATGATTGACAGGCCAGTTTACAGTGACAGGGGGCGTGTATATCTATGCGACAGAGCGGTGCGTTAAAGACGCACATTGTGCGACGTGATAGTATGTCCCAAAGTTTGCCTACTCTTCTACTACACACTCAGAAGTGTGTACTTTTTCTTCACCAAAAGAGTACATACTTTAAGGGCGTAGTATAAGTAGGCACATTGGGACGCAGCCAGACTCTTTCTATTTTGCGCAGAACCGCGCAGCCATCTTTAGAATTTTGTTGCTGAACTTCCGTTTTTGCGGTAGCTCTCTGTATTTCAACAGCATCGCAGTGGAAGAGTAATTAGCTTGTGAAGTGGATTTACTAATTGTAGAGGTAACTAAAGTTTTGATGAGCATTGTAATGTTTGAAGCGGATGTTGTAACAAATGTCAATAGACCAAGAAGTTTTTAAAATGAGCAGGCCTTTCCTAAATTCGTAAGACCTTAACTTCACGCTGTGGAAATACAATCCGGAAAACAGAAGACAACCAACGAAGCGCTGAAAAGGGGCGGGGCTACATAAGGTTGTTATAGCCAATATTGTTTAAGTTAACACATATTATATTATATTATATTCAACACAAAACAACAAGAATAAATATCATTAATTGTATAAGATGCAAGATGCTCTGTAATTATGTGTGTGTGTGTGTGTGTGTATGTATATATAACACATTATGAAGAAAAATGCTGTAATAAATGTACAGTGATTATATTGGTCAAGGCAGTAATTGTTTCTGAGGGTGTGATCAATTTTCCTGAAATTGATGGGTAAATCTTCCCCCAGTAACACTCAAAGGATGTATTTCAGCATCTTGGTGTGTAAACATAGTCGAATAAACATGGCTAATCTAAGAGTGCGCAACGCAGACATAAGACTCTCGTTTTCCCTTCGACCCTTCATTTTTTTTCCCTCCATCACATCCCCCTGTCCGCCCAGACACTAAGTATGATTAGAGAACGCAAGAAATGCGACTTCCCGAAGGAGAACGCACGTCTAAACAACTCTGGTTGCTTGCACAAACATCCCGTCTCCAGCAATCTGTAAAATAAACCCAAAACACACACACATGATTTTCCCACAAGGGAAACCCCAGTGAGAATTTCTGTTCTCTACTTGAGACGCAACCCCACAAACACACACTAACACATTTAAACGGTTTCCCATAGGAAAGAAAATTGCAAATGCAATCTCTTCAATATTTCAGCTGTTTCTCATTGATATCAAAGATACTGAATGGAGATAAGATGGACACTGTCGTGATTTTTCATCTGAGAAGATGACCCGGGTAATCTTGCAGTGCATTTGAGTTTTATGAGATGTCTAAATAAACTGTGCTCAAATACCAAAGTCTGCAAACAAGTGTAATATCTTAGTATAATTTTATTACATTTCCCCAAGACCTGATCTATGCCATCAATTTAATTTTATAGCAATACTTTGTCAGCAATTGTCTCATTTGTTTCAAAGAAACTTTGTCTCAAAGTTGATTTTTTGATGCAGAATGAAACACGACTGAGAACATCAAAAGAATGAATGATGAAAGCCGTATTTGCAATGACAAATCTATTCTTCTAGGTAGCATTTAGTGTTAACGTTCACAAGGGGAAGGCAACAACATCTGATGCACAGAAGTTCAAACATTAACTGGGTAAGAGGGACACGAGTGTGAGTCAAGAGTGACAAAAAACGAGAGAGAGAGAGAGGCTGTGGTGAGTCAGCCTTTGCTATAAAAGAGATCGAAGAGATCGGACGACAGCCAGAGGCTGCCACGGTTCAAGACACACACACGCACACACGTCTCAGACGGAGATGTGCTCTTGTGTCTCAACACAATCTCACAGAGCATAAGCAACGCCTCAGTCTGAGACAATCAACAGTGAATGTGTTTCATATACTGGAAAAAAAATCATTTCCCTTTTTTTTTTTTTTTTCCAGTTTTTATTTTTATATTTAATATATAATTTTTCAAACAAGATCAAATTTAATCATTTTTGATAGACAAAGCTGTGTATGTCCACACAACCAGGAGCTACGTGGTCTTTCGAAGCACTCCAGCTTGTCTTACTGCCCATTTTAAACCTATCTCTCTTTTTGTATCTCATTTTTTTTCTCTCGGCGCAGGCAGCGGCATTTAAAAGACCCTTACAGCACTGCCCTGACACGCTCTTGGCCTTGACTCCGCTGAGAGAACCCGTCGGGTCCTGACAAGGACAGGGGAGCGAGCTGCTTTCCCCTCCTCCACACATCTCATTACGTCTGCTCTTTCTTGCCTGTATTCGTTTTCTAGTGTTCCTCGATTTTTCTTCTACTTTCTTTTGTTTTGTCTATGATGGTTAAATCATTTTTACTGGTTTTGAAAGTCTATATCTAGTGGCTGGTAAAAATGCCTGTGGTGAAATATCTACGCCACAATGTGCTGCAGTGTTTGACCGTTTTTGCAGCAGCTTTTGGTATGTCCTTAGACAGAAACATTGGTGAACGGCTGTAAACTAATGTGGTGAGAAAAGGAAGTTGAAATTAGAGGCCACACCTCAAGACGCCACTGGTAAACTATCTGCGTTTATTGTAGAAGTGGGAATACCGATATGCTGCAGTTTTTGCAACTTTTAATGCATGTTTTGCCAATTCATTTCACAGAAACATCGAAGAATGATAAGAAACTACAGTAAGGAAAGAGCGGGAATGGAATTTATTCATGTTACAGACCAGACTCAAGTGAGCACATCTTACACTTACATTGACTGAAAATTACTGGAGAGGGCAGGTGAGAATGGGATCCAAATCCACCATGGATTTAAATTTAAAACTGCAACACCCAAATGAGCCAAATCTCAATGGATTTTGAGCATATGGGCTACACCTACGTATTATCCAAAGCAAGTAGCATTGCATTCAAGGTATACATTTTATCATTTCCTAATTACCCTGGGAATCACACCTATAACCTTCGTGTTGTTAGAGCCATGCTTTACTATTTGTGCAATAAGAATATGCTAACCAAGTCATTTTTAATGACTTCCACTTTTAAAGGTGTAATGTGTAATTGTGGGCGGGACCACCAGGGTTATACAATGGCAGACATTGACGGGGTTAAAGATATGGTAGAAGTGTTTGGAAAAAACAGTTGACTGAAAACAATTCTGCAATTTGTGGTGCTTCTACTGGTGCAGAAATTACGCACTTCACCTTTAACCCCAGAGCGTGTGAGATGTGTCATTTCCAAAATAACAGTCATTTTCAAATTCATTTCACCCTGGACAGGTCCGGCAGTGCTACGCTGAAGTTGAGCGAACACATCCGAGTGATGACCTGAGCCTGATCTCTCTCTCCTCCATTAAGCAGACGAGCGGCGCAGATGCACAGGAGTCCGTCACGTTGGAAGGGAGGTGATGTTTCTCCATGAGTGTCTGGTCAGACACACTGGCGGCTGCTCAACCACTAAATGGCCCAATCACAAAACCCTATGACTCGTGGAAAACAACAGATCAATAGCGCTTCCTCTGGTTCTCGCCTGCATGCTTGTATATCTGCGTGTATGAGAGACAGAGAGAGCGCGCAGATGAAGGCACAGCATTTTGCACCCATATGCCCACTCAGATGGCATTTGAAAGCAGGAATATCTGTTTTTTTGTTGTTGTTCCTTGCACCGGTTTTAAACACACGGTCCTGATTACAGCCTCCCTCTGGAGACGGCAGAAATAAAGAATGATCGCTGAGCAGGGAGAGACAAATTTACGCTCTGCGAGCAGCATTCATTACAAACAGACTGCCGTGTGTGTGCTGTGTGGCCGAACTCGACCTCAAGAGTTAGCAGAGTGAAAGCCAAACCCTCCGCTGCTGCCAAACAGATCAGATTAGAAATGCAGTCGAGCGCTCGGCAGCAAGACAACAAGACAGAAGGCAGACAGATAGACGTGCGAGAGAAAGCGGCAGTAATATCGGATGAACCGGTCATTTTTCTGGTAGGTGCAAATGCGCTCTGTGTCAGGTGTTTACAAGGCGACGGATATATGGCTGAGAATTCTGTCAAAATGCAAACAGAGCTTCATTTCCACCTGAATGTAGACTACTCAAGCACAAACAATGAAGATAAGCTCATTCTGAGCTAAGTGAGATGCATTAATGCAGAAAGGTCTAGAGCATGAAATGTGTTGATCCAGAAGAGCATAACGTACATTGAAGCAGAAAGGACAAGAAATCTAGAACTTAAGATGTGTTGAACAAAAAAACACTTGCGTTTTCCAGACATTTGTGTTGATGCAGAGGAGTCGAAAATGCTAGAACTTCAGATAGAACTAAAGCTAAAACTTGAAATATGTTGGAAGCAGAAAGCCTAAAAATAGAACATATTGTGTTAAGTACAAGAGTAGATAAATCTAGAGCTTGAGACTGCAGGAGAGCAGAAAAAAATCTTTATATTGATTTACTGAAGCAAAGTCCAAATCCAAAACTGAAGATCTGTTAATGTAAAAAGATGAGAAAATGAGATGTGATATGTCCTGGAGCAGAAAATCTAAAACACTAGTAAAGAGATCTAGACTCTGAAATATATTGGAAGACAGCAGAAAAAGGTTTCAGAAGCTGATATTTGTTGAAGGCAGAAAGATCCAAGACTGAAGATGTGTTGATGTACAGAAGTGAGTAAAATATAGAACTTGAGATGCACTGCTGCAGAAAAACAAAAAAGATTGTGTTGAAGCATAAAAGATCTATACTTTGAGATTATGTTGATTTAGGAGAGCAGAAATAATCTTTAAATAATCTGAGATTTACTGCAGCAGAAAGGCCAAATGATCCAGGACTGCAGATCTGTTGATGTAGAAAGGCTGATGATGTGTTAATGCAGAAATATCAGAAAAATCTTGAACTTGAGATGTGCTGGAGCAGAACAGTCAAAGAAGAAATATCTGAAACCTGAAATATGTTAATGCAAGAGCAGAAAATCTTTTAGAAGTTGAGATTTGTTGAAGGGCAAAATATCCAAAACTGGAGATGTGTTGATGCACAACAGAAAAATCTAGAACACGATATGTGTTAAAGCAGAAAGATCTAGAACTTGAGCTATGCAGGCAAGCAGAAAAAGCAGAAAGGCCTAACATTCATGTTAATGTAGAAAAACTAAAACCTCAGAAAAGCCAAAGAACCAGAACTCGAAATGTGTTGAAGCAGAAAGATCTAGAACTTGATATATATTGATGGAGAAAGGAAGAGAAATCTGGTTTCAAGTCAAGCCTCTAGAAAATCATGCGGCCTGATCACGTCACATGGGTAACCAGGCAGTGCAGTTTTTTTTCTGTGGCATTAAAGCCCGTGATGGCCAGGGGTAACATTTTAACACCACAGCTCTTTCCCCTGACATATACTCACACACTCGCAATCATAGCGCGGAAAAAAACA
>JAFVLL020033129.1:0-16703 GCA_021397915.2 Tor tambroides
TAATAAAATAAATATAAAATAAAGTGCAAGTATGTGCATAACACAATTACGAAAGTTAAAACCGAAAATATAAAAATAAAAATTTAAAATATTAGTAAATACTGTAATAGTATGTAATTAACACTGATAAAAGCCTCATTTGTTTAATATGAAGCAAATTTCATTCCTGTTAATTAATATTTAATTTAATATTTGCTTTTAACATTCAGGAAGAGAATGACAATCGAGGACAGTCTCCAGCACCCTTGGATCAAGGTTTGAATCCTTCTCTTTTTCTCCATCTTGAGTTTTGTCACTGTTTGAGCAGTGCTTGACTAGTTCCTATCCCATCCCCCGCATACAGGTGATCAAGAGGCGTAACGTTCGACCTGAGGAGAGCGAGCGCAAGACAGAGCGCAGGCGTCTGAAGACCACCCGTCTGAAGGAGTACACCATCAAATCCCACTCCAGCATGCCTCCCAACAACACCTACATCAACTTCGAGCGCTTCTCGCAGGTCATGGAGGAGATCGCAGGGGCCGAGGATGGCCTGCGAGAGCTGGAGAAGAACCAGCGCTCCTGCGCTGAGGACGTGGCCGCTCTGCTTTCCATCTATGAGGAGAAAGAAAGCTGGTACAAGGAGGAGAACGAAAGCATTGCTGCAGATCTCAGTCAGATCAAACAGGAGCTGCAGAAAGCACAAGCCCTGCGCAGACAGAGCCAGGAAGAGGCCCGCGCCACCATGCTGTCGGCCAACGCCCTCAAACGCAAGTTTGGCCGGTTGGAGAACCGCTATGAAGTGCTCGCTGAGCAGATGGTCTCCGAGGTGCGCTGGGTTGAAGAGCTGGTGCGCTCGATTTCAGCTGAAAATGGCACTCGCAGCACCAGCATGGCTTGAGCTGCTCTGTTTGCTTTCTGAACGCAGTGACTATCTAATATCTTTGCGTGGTATGTGCAGGGCATAGATAGAGTATTAAACTTTGCAATAAGCTTCATGTAAACCTGTAGAGTTCATGTTACTCCTAGAACAAAAGCAATGCAAAATGGTATTTTCTATAAATGCTGAGTGAGGGTGTGCATGTGTTTCGCCTGTACATTGCAGTATCCTTATGTGATGCCGGTCTGTTACAGCTGAAGCAAGCATTTAGTATTTTTATTCGTCACCTCAAAAATATACATGCTGGATCAGTAGATAAAAAATCGAGTTTATTTACAACTCTATTACAGCACTAAGAGCAAAGCATATTAATGTACATTGTGAGTAATGCACTACACAGTCCTCTATGAGGAATTGAAGAATCTCAAGATGCCAGTTGCTTTCGTTACTCTGCATGTCTGCTTTTCCTATGCAAATCGAATTCTAATTTTATGATATGAGACAAAGGAAACAACTTCTACACTTATGATAGTCCTAAATGCTGTCTTGAATGATCTGTACATATGTCGAATATTCAGTAAGCTGCTTCTGTATCTATGAATATGACAATTTAAAGGGATGGTTCACCTAAAAACGGAAGTTTGGCTTTTACTCAATTTTGTAAAATTCCAAATCCGTGTGACTTATTTTCTTTTATGGAAAGCTATTTTAAAGCTATTTTAAAAATCTTTTTTTTTCTTTGCCATAGAATATCGAAACTAGTGCTGTCAAATGATTAATCGCAATTAATCGCATCCAAAATAAAAGTTTTTGTTTACATAATGTGTGTGTACTGTGTATATTTATGTATATATAAATTTAAGAAAATGTATTTATATATATATATATATATATATATATTTACATGTATATATTTATATTTATATATAATGTATGTAAATATTTTCAAAATATATGCTGTATGTGTCTATATACATAATAAATATACACAGTACACCCATATTATGTAAACAAACTTTTATTTTGGATGCGATTAATTGCGATTAATCGTTTGACAGCACTAATCGAAACATTTGTGTTCCACAGAAAAAGAAAGTTTTGAGGTTTGGAACGAGATGAGGGTGAGTAAATAATGATAGAATTTTTGTTTTTTTAGATGAACTATTGTTAAACACTTTTGTTCAAAACACGCACTTCAAACATTCCTTTTTTTTGTATGACATTCCATATGTGAGTGAGCATCAGTGTCTGGAAATGGTTGTGCTCATTTGTAGTTAAGTCATAGTGATATTCATATCTGTTTGCTTACAGTACTGTACCTGTTATGTTGTTTTATTTACGACAAGTTTATATATACATCAAAGTCCATTCAAATAAAAGAAATGAAGAGGAATAGAGTTACAGTGTCTTTATTAGGTGTGTGTGGGCTAAGAACACACTGGGAGGTGAAGTATAGTGTTTTACAACTCTGAGCATTTGTCAACCTCTTTATCTGAATTTTCAACATGTCTACAGATGTTGAAAGTCCCAGAGTTTTAATTAAACAAAAGATTTTTCCATCTCCATTGTAACATAATTGTGTTTTGCTACTCAGATAAACATTTGGGTTTTTGGGGTCTTGTAAATGCAACTGTTTACTTTGAAATTTCAAACCACAGGACATCTATGAAGATTCTGAGAACTGTTAGCTTCCCATGAGATGTGTTGACATAAATCAACAGTACATTTCTCTATTTGACTCTGATGATGTGAACCTTCCAGTTTTTATGGTCAATTTTAAATTTATGCTGTCGTCAAAGGACTAATTATTATTTGTATCATTTTAAAATTAAAGTGTTAACATTTTTTCCCATCATGTCATTTAAAAAATGTATGACTTGCTTTATATTTTAAATAATGTTTCAACTGTTTTTGTCCACACAATGAAACTCAATGGGGTCAAAAAATATTAAATGATAACTGTTAATTTTGTATTTAAAAAAAGTCTTAATCCCACTATACTCATTTCATTACTGCATCATGGATTATCACACTCATTTAAGAGCCATAAAGCCATGAGGACATGAAATGTCTCCAGGGAAAAACTGGATGTTTTCTGAAACAGTAATGTATAATTATTTCTCAGAGCACTGATAAGGTCCTTAAAATAACATTGTAGATATGCTGACGTAGCTTCCACTCACATCCAGAGACACAGCACACAACCCAGCCTCAGCCTCAGCCTCACAGCTGCTTCAACCCTGATCCAGATAAACTTCCCTCCCTGTCAGACTAGACAGCAGAAGGTCGCTTTAGTTTGTGTCTTTCTCAGGATGGCCAGGTCCAGTTCAGCCCAGAACACCTGTAACTGGATTATGGCTCTCCTGGTGCTGTGGTCCATGGTCTCTCTGATCGTCATTGTGGTTTGGGCCACCTGGCCCCCCTTGGCTGGTGTTACACAATGCAGAGAAGCACAACAGGCCTTAACTGAGAAGATGGAAGGAGCCAAAGTGATGAAGGAAAAAGAGCAAGAGGTCTTGAAATCTGCAGTGAAGCTGAGCTTAGGGAACCAGACCAAACTGCAAGAAGAGCTGAGGAGTCTTCTAGAGAGCCAGAGGAAAACCAGTGGATTTCTAACTGAGAGTCTGCGACTGCAAGTGAGTGTCAGGATGTGATGCATGTGTGTTGAATCTTTGCACTGAGTAGGTTGGTGCATTATGTCAGAGTACCAAGGTGTTACTCTCTGTTCACAGTTGTGGAAGGATGATTAAAAAACTGATACAGAGACAAAATTAACGGAATTGTTTTTTATTATGGTAAAACTGATTTTATTGGTTTCCCCCCTATTTTAGATGACCCTAAAGAAAAATTTAACAGCTTTGGAAAATCAAAGACTCATGCACCAGAGCGAACATGCAAGACTTTTTTCTGAGCTGGCTCAACAAGAGGGTAAGAGAGCCTAAAATGGAAATATTTTTCATAAACGATAAAGTTGGTGCAACCAAAGACGTCATCTGCATGTTTTCCATGAGAGCAATATGATCTGTTTTTAGATAAGAAGCATAATGTAATGGGCTATTTTAAGCGTGTGATAAAGAATACCATATATACAATAACAATTTCAATAGGTAAAGTTTACTTAAAAAATAAATAAATAAATAAATAGCTTGAATTTGACTTCAGAATAAGACAGATGTACGAAAACGTGTTGTTTCTTTTGCCTCTCGCAGCTCTCATTGAGATTCTGTGGGTGAATCTGACCAGTGAATCGCATCACTTGGATTCATGTGCAGCTCTACGAGATTCCGCGAGCAGCCAGCAGGTGGCAGCAGACAGTCAGAGGAAAGCCTGTGAATCCAAGACAGCTTACCTTGTCAAGCAAGTGTGAGTGATTATAAATCGACCTCATATATCGTACAAGATGTTTATTTTACAGTGCGCTGTTTCATTCGTTTCTTCATCCATTTTACAGAGAGAACTGCAAGGTTAATGTGTGAGGAACAGAAGATTTCCATAACAACGGAAAACGCCATCACAATATGGCCCCTACATCATTTAAACTTAAATAATTGCCTACAGATATTATACTATACTAAGTTAATATGCAAAGACCACGAACCTCTTTGGACTATTATGGAGCCTATTATCGTATGGAAAGTGGTGCACAGTACTACATATCGAGACATACTGACATATTTTCATAGTAAAGTGAAATATATAATAATAATAATAATAATAATAAAGTACGATGATGATGATTAAAATAAGGATTATTAAAATAATAACATCATAATTATGTTTCTATAAAGTTGGGATGACATGAAAATATTTTACTTTGATTTTTTTTTAAAGTAAATTGGTATATGAAAAGTGCTATAAAATATACTGACACAGTCTTCTTCATAATGAGACATTCTGAGATATTTCCATGGTAAATTAAATACATAATGATACATTATTGTTGTTGTTGTGTGAATAAAGTTGGGTGGAAACATAGTTGACGTTTTTGATTTTTAAAATTAATTAATTCTGTGTCTCAAGACATACCAGAAATGATTCCTTTAAAGATAAGATACATTATGTGTAGTTATTTTTTAAGTTGTTTGTTTTTTTCATGTTTTGAAAATATGTAGTTTATATTTGAGGTTTATAATTATTGAAGGGAAGGGGGGGGGGATAAAGAAAAAAAATAAGATTACTTTTGCGTGTGGTTTTTTTCCGAGGGAATAGCAGCAGAACTCAAACAACTTCCTGTTTGAAGCTGAAACGCTGTTGAACTGATGACGGCAGATCGCTTCGTAAACAGCTGAAAATCCAATGAGTAGGTGCTTAGATATTAATATTTCACATGAGCGCACACATTTCATTTCAAAATGTATTTCATTTTACAGTTTTTTTAAAAACAGCAGCAACTAAACCTTCTGCAGATTTAGGGTAAGTTACTATAACACACGCTGCCTGACCGTGTTTACGTTGGTTTTTCCATGGAGCTGCTAATGCTAACACACAGCGCTCCTTGTCAACACATCTGACGTCTTTTATATAAGTTACTTTGTGTTGCATTTTGAGCGTATATATCGTTTTATCCGTCATCATACGGATCTTATAAGGCTGATTTTTGCTAATGTTTTTAGCTAAAGCACTTGGGTTATGTCAGTTTCAGTATCTCAGCAAACCCAAGTATTTAACGTTACAGGAACTGACAGCGGCTTTATGAGCTGAATTTTCCCGTTTGTTCATTAAGTTTAGTATAGTCTGTGATGCAGTTGCTGGAATCTTCTTATAGTTTATTTGATATATAGTATAGTCTAATTAATTTAACATCATGCGTTTTATATCTTTGTTACAGTAAAAGCTCTTAATTTATCAGCCTTATTTTCAGGCTCTTGGTTGCTTTTTACCCCTGTAAAACTTATGGCAAGTTGCATATGGTTACAAGTTACAATTAAGTAATAGACCTCACTATGGGTTTCTTTGCAGCTCAGCATAATGAGACCAAACTTGGTTGTGCCAATGTTTTGAGACCCCTATGGTTGCAGGAATGAGCTCTTCTCACCGTCAAAGGAATCCTCACAGTTCCCGTCGCACCATTTTGGAAGTTCCTTCAGAACTTAGCAAACCTGTTTCAGGTGACAAAGCTTCCATCTTGCATATTAAAAGAACCACAGTGTCTCAAGAACTGAATTCTGCAGAATCACATAGACGGAGAACAACCAAGAAGGAAAAACCTCAAGCAACAAACCAAAATGCTCTTCCTGACTTTCCAACTTGTTTACAGAAATCAGCACATCAACTAAATGGACTGGTGTCTTCAGAGTCACATGAACTTGAGCCGATGGTGCCTCAAAAAATTACCAACCCCAAACGTCCATCAAAGACATCAAAAATATCTAACAAGGGAAGAAATAAGAAAGTCATTCAACCCAGTGAGAAAGAAGTAGCTGCTAGCAAAGCTTGTTCAGACAGACTGGACCATTCTGAACACAATTCTTGCCCAGAACAATACTTACGCTCTCAAAAAACAAAAGGGACACATTATCGGCACTCTAAAAAAACTCAAAACAATCAGACCCCCTCTGATGTTTCTACAGGGCTTCACACATGTACTACATCTCCTCTTCATCTCACAGAGCTCTCCTCCTGCCACACTAACGGTGATTGTAGCTCTATACCACGCACCCCGAAACGGGGCAGGCCCCGGACCAGGCCTCTCTTCAGCTCCACACCGACCTCAGACTTCCAACCCCTATCTCCAAAAAGAGCTAAGAATAGTTGCACACAACATAGTCATCAGAATGCCAAAGAGTCCAGTCGAGTAAAGGTTTGTGTAACAATCATTATTGCATTATCGATTGCTAACTGTTGTATGAAATTTGTGGCTTAACTATTTTTCATGTGGTATTCCTGTTAGACGCCTCCAACAGACGTTACAGCATCTAGACCTCAGAGGGTTGTGTCAACAGGGAGGCCAAGAGGTCGCAAGAAAAAGAACGTGGAGGAACAGCCAATTGCCTCTCCATCAGTGAAACAATGCAGGAGGAGTGCAACATCTGATCTAGAATCTTCTCAGGAAGAGCCAGCTGTTGAGACACCACCTCTAAATGAAGCTCATGTTGAAACCCAGATACCAGAGCCTCCTACAGACATTACACCATCTAGACCTCAGAGGGTCATGGCAGCAGGGAGGCCAAGAGGTCGCAAGAAAAAGAACGTGGAGGAACAGCCAATTGCCTCTCCATCAGTGAAACAATGCAGGAGGAGTGCAACATCTGATCTAGAATCTCCTCAGGAAGAACCTGAGATGATGCCTCCAAATAAAGCTCACACTAAAACCCAGATGCCAGAGCCACAGGAATCAGGTATATAGCATTTTTTTGTCTTTATAAAAATAAAAATAATATAGTCTGGCATGTGCCTGGTATTACATTTGGTCACTTTTTAAAGGGGTCATATGATGCTTTTTTAAAGATCATTATTTTGTGTATTTGGTGTAACAGAATATGTTGACATGCTTTAATGTTCAAAAAACACATTATTTTTCAAATACTGTACATTATTGTGGGTCCTCTATGCCCCGCCTCTCTCAAACGCTTCGTTTTCTACAAAGTGACTCCTTCAGACAAGCGCAGTCTGCTCTGATTGGCCAGCTAGCACAGTGCATTGTGATTGGCTGAACACTTCAAGCACTCGTCGGAAATGTAACTCCCCTTTCCATAATCGCAAGCTTCATCTTTCAAATTAAATGTAAAGACAGTTAATAATGTCCTTAGTTTTACCATCAGTTCAAGCCCGAAAGGGGAACAGAGTCACGCACGCACGCACACACACACACGCGTGCAAAACTCTGCATTTGAATAGTCAATAGCAAATAGTCGCTGATTCAGAAGCGCCAGATTGTCATAGCAAAGTCAGAATTACCTCCTCTCCTAGGTTCACGAAACGGTCGTCCATAAAATGCGTTGCTGTTCTGTTGTAAGTAATCTTAATGATTCCTAAATGCATCTACTTTCGGAAGGCCAAATAAAGTGCTTTTACTTTCGCCTGGAAACACACAGCGTCTCCCTGTCATGGCTGCTTCAACACTACTGCGGTTACTGAAACCACGCCTTCTTTCTTTGCGTGAACATTTGGGCGGCATTACACAAATATTTCCACATCGTGACGTAGAGATGTGGGGGCGTGTTTGAACGAGCCGTTTTAGGGGGGCGTGGTCGAGTCTTAACTTTGATAAAGAATATCTCTTTGGTTTTGAGACTTTAGTCTTTGCAACTTCAGGGATCTTATCTATGCACAATCAGCTTGTAACACTCCAAAGAGAAAGGAAAACTTGAAATCGCATCCTATGACCCCTTTAAAAATTATATAAATGGAGGTTTAAAAGCGTTTTATTTATTTTTCCTGTATATTTTCTGTATGTCCTGTTTCATTTAATTTTTTCGGAGCACTTTACTTACATTTAATAAACAAAACTATTTCATTCTATTAGTAGTAATTGAATTAAATATTTATTTAAATATCCCAAAAAATAATAATGATTATTCAGTTAAATAAATTGTATTAATCTAATAAAAATAATTAAACGTTCAATTACAAAAAAAAACCCCATAAAATTGTAAATTTGTATGCAATGTTTCAAATTCAACGTCATGACAAAAAAGTTGTTCTTGTGCCTTTATCGTAAATATGCATAAATAAGGTTACTAAGTTCAAGTTACTAAGGAGCCTCAAATATATGATGTTGTTGTCTTTTGAAATCAGTCACTGTATTGTTATGTACCTATCAGATCAAAACATGTCCTCTGACCTCTCCATCGAGCTGAGTCTGCAAGAGAAGCCTCATCCTCTTAACAACTCTCTCTTCATGGAGGAAGAGGACCTAGACGATGATGATGAGCTGCCCAGCTTTTTGCAACAGGACAGTAAAAGTGAGCGAACAATAAAATGAAGAAAAAAGTGTGTATATGTATCCTATATATATCCAATATGTGGATATATTTGGTTTCCAGAGCCTTTGTCAATCTCAAAGGGACTTTGCGTGTGGTGCAAACTGAGGAAATATCCCTATTGGCCTGCAGTGGTAAGTTAAGTTCACTGTGCACACTATGGATTTTGTGCAGTTTGTAACTCATGATTTCATACTGTAGTTGATGACAAGTTTTTCATCCATGGCACAGGTTAAAAGTGTGAATCGCAAGAACAAAAAAGCCAGCATTGTATTTATTGATTGTTGCCTAATCGACCAGAAGAGAATTAGAAAAGGGTAAGAATTTATCGGTATGTTAATATGTAACCCTGCACCACAAAACCAGTCATAAGGGTCAGTTTTTTGAAATTGAGATTTATACATCAAGCTGAATAAATAAGCTTTCCATTGATGAATGGTTTGTTATGATAGGACAATATTTGGCTGGCCGAGATACAACTATTTGAAAATCTGGAATTTGAGGGTGCAAAAAAATCAAAATACTGAGAAAATGGCCTTTAAAGTTGTCCAAATGAAGTTCTTAGCAATGCATATTACTAATCAAAAATTAAGTTTTTATATATTTACAGTAGGAAATTTACAAAATATCTTCACGGAACATGACCTTTACTTAATATCCTGATGATTTTTGGCATAAAAGAAAAATCAATCATTTTGACCCATACAATGTATTTTTGGCTATTGGCTATTTGATTGGTTTTGTGGTCCAGGGTCACATATCACTTATTTTTAGTGTCTATATGTATGTGTATTTATAGTAAATCATCACATAATAAATTTGACATTGTCTTAACAACCCTTTTTTTTATCCATAGGTTTTCTGTTTCCCTGCGAACCTTAAAACCTTTTGATTGTGAAGAATGTGAACATTTAGTGGTAAAGTGACATCTTTTGACTTGTTTCCAAATTATTTTGCTTTTTCAGAGTGCATGCTCACTGTTTTAATTTTTCTGCCATTATTCAACATTTGCTATACCGAGCATACTTCAAGACCATTTTTAAAGAAATGGTGTATTTATTTTATGTATTCATTTTAGGACATTGCAAAAGAGAAGTATGGCAATGCTATAACCTGGTCTCTGGAACTGATTTCAGACTATAGGATCCGCATTGGTATTTATCTCTCAGTGTTTTTGTCTGTTTTCTTTTAGTACATATAAACATTTTAATAAATTAGAAATAATATTTAACAGAGTCACCTTCTCAAATAGCAATTTACAAAAACTGTCTGAAAAGCTGAAATTCAGATGTTTTCTGGCAGGATGTGGATCCTTCTCTGGTTCCTTCATCGAATACTGTGCTGCTGACATCAGTAGGTTTCCTTTCGTTATAGATTTTCATACTCATCTAACATGTTTTTAATTGCATGTTAGGGGTGCTAATTAATTACTTGTTAAAATGTAAGATTTAAGACACTTTATTGTCTAAATCTGCACAAATAAAAAATATAAAAACTATAATACATATTATAGGTGGTTAATTTATTAATCAATAAAATAGTAATAATAATTCAAGTACCTGTGAGTAACAGTAATAAATTAATGTTAAATTTTTTAAAAACATTTCCAATACTTGAATTTTCAAGATTAAGTAGTACTTAAAAAAAAAAAAAGACTACATGCAGATGGTAATTGTAGTACTCCACGTTTTATGGTACTTTAAAAATCAGTTAATTGATTGATTGAAAATGTACAATCAATCAATGTCCCTACTCAATAGGGCTGCACGATATATTGCATGTGATTGTCATGCGCATCTCGTCAGTAAAGCCGGTTCTGTGATTAGTAATAAATCTCCATCACCTGTTTTCAAATGGAGCGGCATTTAATACACAGAGCCGTACTTCACCGATAAGCTACGCAATTCTCGCTCAGAATCGCATATGAATCGCCTGCGATATTGACAATCGCATGCAATATATCGTGCAGCCCTACTACTCAACTTAAACCAGTTTAAAATCTCATTATGAATCAAGTAATTCTCATTCACCAGTGCTGGTCTAACAGAAATGGTCCCTTGATCTGATGATCCCAGGTTGTCCAGTGCGGAGGAAGTACTCCGAGGGGAAATCTGTGCTCACCTTCCCCAGTCAGGAGATTCTGGCCGAGCAGTGTGACAGCTCTGATAATAACACGGAGGACATCGTCGTGGAAGAGCAAGATGAGCTTCTCTCCAAGAAAGTGCTGCCTGACCGATCCAAGGCTGCACGCAACCGTGCCAACAAACAGTTGGTTGACTTCATCATCAGACGAAAAGTCGAAAACCGCTTATTGGTATGATTTATACTGATATATTCATAAATGTATTTAGAATTCCAGTATGTTTTTTTTAAATTTCAGACATGTTTATTCCATTATGACAGACAAATGTACACACAGCTAACTCTTCTGTCTGGTGCTCACAGGCAGTCATTAGCGGTCATGAGTCCTCTAAATGGATGCAAGCCCTCCAGAAGCCTTCTCACCAAGTGGTTGATGTCTACCTGGAAGATGAGGAGCAGGTTGATAAGGTGTACCGCTACCTGAACAAAGTCTGTGATAGTGCCCCTCAAATAAACACCTGTCTAGAAAACATCCAGGCCGACCGAATCCGCCTTATTCTTGATGTGCTTCTGCCTGAGGTAATCGCCTTCATTTACACTACCATTTGGGCTTGATAAGGTTTAATGTTTTTGAAGAAAGTCTCTTATGCTCACGAGCGAAAGTGCAGAGACAGTAATACTGTGAAATATTATTAGTGTAAAATAACTAAATTAATTTTTTTTTATTTTTTTTTATCATTACCCCAGTTTTCAGTGTCACATGATCTTTCAGAAACCATTCAAATATGCCGATTCAGTGCTCGATGAACTATTATTATCACTGCTGAAAACAGATATGCTGCTTAATTTTTTGTGGAAACCATATTTTTTTTTAGGATTCTTCGATCAATAGAGAGTTCAAATAACACCAATTATTTGAAATAAAAATCCTTTGTAATAGACTTTACTGTCACTTGTGATCAATTTAATGCATCCTTGCTAAATAATAGTATTATTATTTTTAAATCTTACATCTCCAAACTTTTGTGTCTAATACTTCCAAACAACTGCATTCTAGCATCTTGCATTGCCATGCTTCAGTGACATTTTTGCTTTTTAGGCCATAATCTATGCTATTGCTGGAGTCCACAAGCTTTCCCTGGAGAAGGCCGAGGAGAAGTATCGCAGAGGGCCGTGCTTTAGTAACAGGTATAGTACTTGTGAACTCACTTGCCCTGAAAAACTGAATCTTGCATCTGTGTAACTTACAGCTGTTTTTATTTCATTGTGTTTTAGAGAAAGACAGGAGTTTGACATGATGATTGAACAGCAGATGAAGCTCAAGGAAATCACCTGGCATCATAGCCAGTGACGGCCCCTCTGTTTTAAAAAGAAATTAACTTTTATGAATTCTGTTCATATTTTTATGAATAGGAATATTTTCTTCAATATTTTCTTTCTAATCATAGTATATAAGAAATTGAATTGAATGATTGTTGGATTGAATGACTTCATGTCAAAAAAGATTTTGCTGTTGATTGTTAATTAATCTGATATTAAATGTTTATTATCAGATCTCTGAGACTTTATGAGCTGAGTGGTATATCTATGATGCTAAAGTCAGCAAAATATGGTGCTTTTAATGTGTGCAGTGTATAATAACTAAGTAAATGCCTTGTGCTCATACATAAATACATAATTTTAAAAATAATGTAATATTCCTCAGATTAACTAAAACAAATGTGGTTGCTACTTGTTTTGAAAATGCTTAAGTGTGTGCTTGGGTGTTTGTAACAGTAACTAAACCCTGTCAAGCTGCATTTACAATCCACACGACTGATGTCTCTAAAAAGTGTTGCCTTTTTAGCCACCTCACAATTCACAGTAATTTTCTGTGCATAGAAGCATTTCTACACCGAGATACGAAAAGATGCCAAAGTTGTTGCATTTTACTGCAACTGAATTCTGGTCTAATGTACATAAAAAAACAATTTATTCAGGAGTTTGCAATTGATGTTTATCAATAAATCTTTATTTTTCAACACACATTATATACTCTGTATTTTTGTAAACATTTACATCATTTGAAAAGGGTTTCTTTATATTTTAACAGTGTTGTGTAAATAGTTTTTTTTAAATACTTCGTACATTGTGTGCCAACTTCCACAAATTGTGGCTGCTCAGCTACATCATCTCACATTCCTCATAATCTGCCTTTCCAGTTGGTCTGTTTACCATAAATGTAATATACAAGATCAGAATTTAGTTGTAGATATAATAAAACTTGTCACTGAATGGAATGAAATCCAAGATAAGTCCACCATGAAACTTTGAGGTATATGAAGAAGGTCCCCACGAGTGTCTACAGTATTTGTAGAATGGCCAGACGCTGAAATCATGGCACTTTAGAGGAATCTGACTCTCGAATACTGTGTGACCCACACACTGAGAGTGGAAAGGCGTCTAATGTTCTTTGAGAGCATTGATCTGTGCACAGATTTTGAGCGCAGGGCCCAGTTTAATGTTCATAGCATTCATGAGATGGTCTTCCGTAAGCAGCAACAAGGCCTGTCCGTCAATCTCCTGTGACCGGAACTCTGCAGCAATATCATGGCACCCTTAAAGCAAGTGGAGGAGATGCAAAGGTTAGCATATGATTTTAAAGATCTCATAGAAATCTATTTATTAGCTATTTATTCCTGTGGTCCAAATCTGAATTTACCTGGTAAAGAGCTGATGAATGAACACACTTGATCTACGCTCCACTGTGAGGGACTTGAGTCAAGAAGACAGTCAGAGCCGCTGCTGCTCTCCACTCTACTCTGTTCTCTTTCTCTGTCTTGCTCCTTCTCTCTTTCAGCCTGCAAGCGCAGTCTTGTCGTCATCGGCCCTGGTGGATCTTCCTCCTCTTCTCTCTCTATCCAAATTGAATTAGAGGCCCTCTGGTTGTTGTTGGTACGATGGGAGTCTTGCAGCTGCTAAGGAAACAATGTGGTACAGTAGGTCATTCTCACTTATTAATTATGCTATTGCATTGGATTGTATATTTTGGTTAAATGGTTATTTGGTTATTTCACTGACCTGCCTGAGGAAGTGTTCCCTGGACCCGCCGTTTATGCGACTAGGTGGTCTCCCCCGCTTGCCCATGGGCCTGTGGGGCCAGCGGCCAACTTTTTCTGACCTGAACAGGTGTAGGCGCTTTTTACAGCTTACATTGAATCTGTGAGGAGTGAGAGATGAACAAGGCTGTGTGTGCTGCAGCATACAGTTTTATGAACACAAACTTGCTAAATTCTGTTTAGGTAAAACAGTCAGTTTACGTCAAATTGGACTGGCAAAAAGGCAAATATCTTGTGTTTTCCTCATTATATGCATACATTCTTACAGAAATGAGTGCATATACACCTTTGTTCAACAGTTTGGGGTCAGTAAGACAAAATTCATTTTTTAACAAATTGTTTTTATTCAGCAAGTATGCATTTTAATTGGTCAACAGTGACAGTAAAGACTTTTAAACTGTTACAAAAAATCTATTTCAAATAAATGCTTCTTTTGAACTTTCTATTTATCAAAGTATCCTTAAAAGAAATGCATCGTTTTCACAAAAAATATTAGGCAGCACAACTGTTTTAAACAAGTGCAATACTGAGGTTTAGAACAATCCTTGAACCTAAAGTATGAGCAATAATAATCCTAAAAATAATTATAATAATTCCACTGACACTACAAACCTCAAAAAGTGTGATTAACACTACCCATAGGGCTCTTTACCTTCTGACGCATGTCATGGAGCAGAAGCGTTTGGACCTGAGGAAGGTACGAGCGAAGCCTCTCTTCCCACAGAACTCGCATTCGAGTACATCAGGCAGGTTTTCAACTGTCTGTTCTGAAAAAAGAAGAAATTCTGCAAGAAACGCTCATATTGACTCAGTGTGTTAATAAGAAATGTGCTAATGAGCCCACCATCCTCAGCAGGTGGGTTATCAAGGTCGGAATCGCTGGAGTTCTCCAGATGGTCCGCATCCATCAGGCAGTCATCCTGGGCTGATTCTCCGTTCTCTCTATCTTCTGGTAGTGTGGCCTGCAGGTTCATCTCTAAGGAAGTATGTCTCACCTGATAAAAAAGACCAGCACATCAATAGTGGACTTACCAGACATATTTTTTGAGATGCTTTTTGTGGTTTCAACTTCTGAAAGTATGGAGCACTTTGTGACGGGGACTTTAATAACTGGTTGATTTGAATGTTTGGCCCCAGACCCTCACCAGGCCGTCTTACTCTGCTTTGAGGGAGTGAGCGATCTTTGAGCTTCATGGCAACACTAGAGAACCATGGGCTTCATTAGGGCCTCATGGCAGCAGTGAGTTGCTACATTGTCAACCAGTGGACATACCGGGAACGGCTCCAGGCCCTCTCGGATGACGAAGCCCTCAATAAGGTGTGTGAGGATGTGAGGTCTAACGATGGCCTGTGAGGGCCGACCCTCAGGGTTCCCTGGGAGGCTGGCTGGGGGAAGCCTGCTGGTGCTTCTTACCGCAGAGGAGAGGAGGGGAAGGGGGGGACTGTTGGCATATGTGGGGTCCTCCGGTGACCGGATCACAGATCTGCTGGATGGTTCGCTCGGTTGGTCCGGATCAGCTATGGTTAGAGTAGAAGTCGGGTTAGAGTTCTGCAGACAACTTTGCTAGTCTTTAATATATATACAAGATACCTGTACAGTTTTCTGGTTGTGCTGTTACATCATCAGAGCTTCCCTGGGGCTCGTCTGGTGGGGACAGTGGTGGCGGGGTGGGCGTTCTGTTCTGAGGACATGCACGTTCTACATCCTTCACTAAATCCATGCTTCCACTCTCCTTCAACAGCGGTGTTGCCTGCCAAATTTCATAATAAGCATATGATTAAAATAGTATATTTAAATGAATAGTTCACCCAAAATATATTCTGTCATCATTTACTTATCCTCAATGGTTTTCCAAACCTATATGATTTTCTTTCTTCTATGGGACAGTGTAGAATACAGTGTTAAGGTCTTTGCATACTGAGTCCGAAATTCTTGTCCGTAATTTTCTTGTCCGTTAAAAAATAAATACGACCTCACGTTATGTCAATCACGTTTACACATTACAAGTTCAATTTTCTGTTTTCGCATCTGTAGCAAGCATTTTGATAGGAAAGGATGACGAGTACGAAAAAACGAAAAACGCATACGAAAATTTCGGACTCGGTGTGCAAGGACCTTAAATCTCGTCAGCATTTTTTTTTTGTCAATGATAGCGAAGACAGGTAGATCATGATGATAATTAAATAAAGAATACAAAAAGTAAGACAGTTTTCACATGTTTTTGTTAAAGGTTAATATGTTTAAACTGATTTAAGAATGTTTGAATGACATTTTCATCAACTAAAATCAGATGGCATTTTTAAGAGTAAAATTTACTAAAATTAATAAAAATTACATGAAAAAATACTGACTAGAAGGATATTTTCATCAGAAGACAAAAGCTATGACTAAAAATCCTGTCTAATTAAAATGAATATACACAACAAAATATTATTTTTAAAAGGACATTTAAAAGACAAACACAAAACTATGACTATTTACAGTATTTTAACTGTTTAAAAACTCTTACTGTTTTCGAAGAATAAGAAGTTGCTCCATTTAAAAGTTTGGGGTTGGTAAAATTTTTAAATGTTTTTGAAAGTTCAAGTTCAAGTTCAGTTTTATTTCTAGAGCACATTTAAGCACGAGACAAGGCCGACCAAAGTGCTACACAACAAACAATAATATATGATGAAGAGAAAATTAGTAAACAAATTAAAACCATTTAGGGACCCAATACAACAACCAAACCAAGTTAAAACCAT
>JAFVLL020033132.1:0-43883 GCA_021397915.2 Tor tambroides
GTTGCTCTTTTGTTGGTTTTGATTGCTTCTATTGTCCTCTTTTGTAAGACGCTTTGGATAAAAGCGTCTGCTAAATAACTAAATGTAAATGTAAATGTAATGTCCTATTCATGTCTATTTATTAAGGGTGGGCAGTGAGACCAAAATCTTATATCACGATATGAATAATTTTATTTCATGGTAAGGATATACATCATGATATAGTTGTTTTTGCTTTAAATAAGTTCTTTATGATGTTAAGAATTCTTGTCACCAGTATCAATATCTCAAAAAAACTATGTTTGATTAATATGAATGACAGACAGCAGGAATATTAGACGGCTGTCACTTTAAGAGTTGCCCGGATCCAATATACTGTTACACACGTGTTTTCTTTCTTAGCTGTTTGATTTCACTCAAGACCTAAATTACTGTGTTTACAAGGATGCTTGCAAAGACGGGCATATTGACACATACAGTTGTGTGTATTTAACTGTTCAAGGCCTATAAATCTGCAAAAATAACAGCGCGCACATATAGGGAAATGAGTTATCTTTCACTACTGATTGCATTTCAACTTATTAAAATAACTTGTTTTCAAACCGCAATGCTTAAAAACGCGTGCAAACAATACGTTTTCGTGACCACACAATACAGCAACATCATGTGAGCATGTAACCGCCATAGAAATAATAGTCGAAAATCTCTACCACTTGACAAATTTCTACCGCTTAATCGTGTCTACTGGTATATTGCGTTGTATACTGTGTTGAGACGGGCTATGGTTACTTTTTTTTTTTTTTTTGATGATTTTTAAATTGTATGTGTGTGTGTGTAAACTTGGCTGTTCACACAAAAGTTTTTGCTTTCCACTTCGCTGACTTTCAAGTCTTTCTGAACACAATAAACTGACACAGAAACATGTGCCTCGTTGCTAGGAAATGCATGACAAAAGAAAATCAATTTGTGTTCTAAAAATCATGTTTTATATCCTCCGACTGGATGGAATCATAGTCTAGAGTCCAGTCTTTGCTAACCATGCCAATAGGAACTGAATTGCATGATGGCTGAAAGCCGGCTTTAGATACTAACAAAAATTATGTAGAAAGATAAATTCCAATGCCCAGCTTTCACAAAATTCAACACATCCCCCAAAATTTGCAAACTCTTTTATTTATTTATCCTTTTTGTAATTGCATTTTGAAGAGTTTTGCATAAATTCCTCACAGCTCTGCTTAACACATTTTATCATATTTCCCCCTTACAGTCAACAGAGAAACTATTAAAAAGAGTGTACAGATTCTGTGAAGGCCTAGTTATCACTTTGCACAGTTATGCTTGATAACAGTTATATCATTACCAGTCACATGCAATCACATGTAATGTTTAATAGTTGCATTATACTCTTGGTAACACCGTGTAATAGTTGCATATTTTAAACATTCATTTGACGTGCTTGAGCTGCCTGAGGGATGAAACAAAATTATTTTCTTGTTCTAATAATGGACAATATGCCACATAAGAGTTGCACGGAGATTAGCAGTTTCACACATGAAACCCATTAAATTGCCAGACTACTTTTTCCAGAATGCACCTGTCTTTCCATATTTTTATTGAGATTAGAATTGTTAACGAATGATCTAGAAAACATATTGTTCAACCAAAAATGAACTTTGTTATAATTTACTCACCATCATGTCATGTCAAACCTAAATGACTTTCTTCTGTGCAACACAAAAGGAAACCTGGTTGGCTGAATTCAGTTCATCTGACAGTTAAATGGTGTGGATCTGTAATATGAAGAACATATTATTCATAAATCCATGACCTTGAAGATGGCTGCAACAGCGGCTCCTTATGAATGAACCCCATACACACATGCATGATCTATCAATCTCAGTTGGCGATTGGTCGGCATAATCATCTGTCACTGTCCTAATGGCCTCTCCCTCACGTCAAAATGATGAAAGTGCCGGGTTGACGAGGGATAGCTTGGGAAAAGAGTGTGTGAGGCTTCGGCTCGGTTCCCCTCCTCATTAACCTCAGTGATGGTCTGACAGACAGCTGTCAAGATGAGCAGTTGACTAGTATCTGTAGAAGAAGAACGGCTGGGTGGAAGAATGACAAAGAAGAGATCGAGAGAGAGCGGGGAAAGAGCAATGAGAGACACAGCAGATGAAATCAGCCAGAGAAAGATTGAAGAAGCTACTGACACGCAGCTGTACATCATTAGCTTCACATAAAGATCTAGATGAAAAGTTCATGTCAAACTCAACCGACTAATCCCAGAGGCTGCTCTTTCATAACTCACTGACTTAAGCAAGTTCTCAATCATCTTTCATTTAAGTATCAAACATCTCTCTCATAATGTTCTCTTAAGAAAAAATGAATTAGAAACTAGATTTTTGGGAGGGGAGGGGGATTCCTCATGAGTTGTCAAGGTATTCCTATGTTTGCTAAGGTGCTCTGATTGGTTTTTGTAGTGTGTTGCTGTGTGATTGTGGTTGTTTACTTCAAATGTAGATCAGTTTGAAATTTTTGCACTTGTTCATCATCCATCAGGCAAAAAACATCCTCAACAATTTAGAGAACATTTTTGAGAAACTGGAGACATGTGAAATTAGTCTTTTATGGAAGCCTGTTTCCGCCACTGAATAAAATTTTTTTTAAAAAAAAGGTAATTACGGGTTTTTATCTTACAATTCTGACTTTTTTCTCGCAATTGCGAGTTTACATCTTGCAATTCTGACTTGTTTTCTCAGAATTGTTTAATAAAAACTCATAATTCTAACTTAATTGCAATTTATAAAGTCAGAATTGCGAGCTATAAACTCTTTTTATATTTATATCTATTGTAGACTGGCAATTGTGAGAAAAAAAGTCAGAATTGCGAGTCGCAATTACCTTTTTTATTTTTTATTCAGTGGCGGAAACAGCCTTCCATATTTTTCTCAAGAGAAACATTTCAGAAGTCACAATGCAATTATGGGTCACATGGAAAATACAATGATAGATGCACTGAGTACAACTAACCACACTCATGGCATTGATTGTTCCATGAAGAACCTTTAACATTCCATGGAACCTTTCCATTGCACAAAAGGTTCTTTAAAGTGGAAATAGATTCTTTAGATTGTTAAAATGTTCTTCACACTGAGAAAAAAATGTTCTTTCAAGAACTGTTAACTGAAAGGTTCCAAAAATGGTTGTTCAGTGGCATTGCTTTTGGAACCTATATTTTTTTTATTTAGCATAGTAAAATAAACAACTTTAAAGCAAAGAGAAAATCTTTTGTGGATGTCGAAGACTGTGTGTCCAATAAAACACATTATTTTTGCACAAATTTATAATTATTTAAAAGGACAACTCACTTAATTTACTGCAGTAATACCGGTAACAATGAACGATTAACAATATTATTACTGTGTTGGGTCGCCATTAGACGCCCAATGTAAAATCTGGGTCCTGAGACAAAACCAGATGGGAATTACTGATATAGGAGAAACAACTGCGATATAAAATGGATCTCATATGTGATTTTTCTTCCCCACAGGCCAGTCCACTGAGGGTTCGGTGTGAGCGAGTTTCACTGCACACGGTTTCAGACATCTAAGCCGCAGTCCTAATCAATCTGAAGTGTGTGTAAGTAAGTGGGCATACGTGGGCAGGGGCGGGCTGTGACAGTCTGGCCACCCCGCGGTAATGAGAGTCAGGAAGAGGGTGATCAGAGACGAGGAATCACATCATTAGGACCACATTCCCTTGCAGTCAAGAGCCAGAGAGAGAAAGAGACAGAGCAGTCAGTCACTCCACTGAACAGATCAAACTCTAATGAGCCTGTCTCTTTGTTCAGCACCCAGACCTCTGATGCACTCCTACTACACACACACATACTGTAGAGTAATGGCAGAAAGACAAATACTCAAATAAGTGTCTATACATGAAGAGACTCTCCGTGCATTTTTATTTGTCAGACACTCTGAGTTATGGAAGATTGCATATAAGGAATAATGGCTCTGTTCCAAAACCTAGTGAGCTGCTTTTGTAGGCAGCATTTTAGCATTATAAGTGTGTTCCTGAGGGAAAAACTGTTCTGAAATGTTGCCAGTAATATTATGCTACCTCTTTGGCCTGATTCTAAAGTATGTACTTTACTTTCACCTATAGAGTACTTATTTTTTGTGCATATCGCAAGTAGGAATTTGGGATGTAACCTGTTTGAGAAAGTAAGTTTATTCAATAAAAAATGTTGGGGGTCAGTACAATTTTTTTTTTTTTATGTTTTGAAAGAAGTCTCTTATGCTCGCCAAGGCTGCATTTATTTGATCAAAAACACCGTAAAAACAGTAAAATTGTGAATTATTACAAATTTAAAAAGCTTCAGTATTTTATATTTTCTTATTTTTTAAAATACATAAAAAATGCAGCTCATACAGACAAATTTGACAACGTTTTGAATACTTCTATAACGAAAATATTTTTTAATTTCTTCATTAAAATTCCTTTAACACTTCTATGACTCTTGAAGTAAAAAAAACGTCTGCATGGTAATCTTCATGAGATCATAAGAAAGGAAAAAATTTAATTAAAAGGCTAAAATTGTTTAAAAAATCTCAAAAAGAAAAAACAATGAAGCAATGTTATAATTATTTCATTGCCGTATACAACACAGTTCAGAAGTTTAGAGTTGGAAAGAAGTCTCTTATGTTCACCAATGCTATATTTATTCGATCAAAATTACAGAAAAAATATTGTCAAATATTACTAGAATTTTAAATAACCGTTTTCTATTTAAATATATTTTAGAATGTAATTTGTCAGCTGTCAACATTGATAAAAAAGTGATAAAATTCAATTTGATGTTATCCGTTTTTAGAATGGTAATGTATGCATTTGCAACTTTTATCCAAAATGACTTACAGTGCATTATACAGTAAGTACACATTTGCCAGCAGAGTTTTCGGCTTGAAAAACTGAGTAACTTTGGGATTTAAAGTCTCTAAAATGTCCTACCTGTCATCTCTGAGCCTTCAACCACAGGGTCAAAAATCCCCCTGACATTCAGGAAAAGCACAGGCTTCTGAAATGCTAGAAAATAAATGTCAGTTTAAAGCATTTTCATCTGGCAGGTATGCTTATCCAAGCGACTTACAGAGCATTTAAAGTATACATTTTATCAGTATGTGCATTCCCATCCTGCTTTATCAACTGAGCAGCAGGTCTGTACTATCAAAAATACTACTCTGTTTTGTCCAGACTTCATCAGTGTGCAGTTGACCGCATGAGTACAGCGCGTTTCGCTTCATGCGCCTTCTCCTTGAAAGTGTTTTGTTCTTATTACCAGTAAAGGCCATCACTTCATTCCTGAGCCTCTCATCTGCCTCTGCCGGCAGTGAGACATGAAGAGGCACTTTGACACCTCTTCCCCATCTGTGCTCCCACACAAAAGCCTCCTGAACAAGTTCTCTTCAGATTCCATTTGCTCTCAGCCTGTTTATCTCCCCGATCGCTCGCCGTCCAGGGGAAACCCCGCTCTTATCTGAGCAAAGAGACAGACAAAAAAAAACATGTGCGCTCTGAGAGAAAGAGACAGAGAAGGAAAAGTAGTCTCGGATCTCGTTACCTCTATGCAGAAGTGAGGAAGACAGGTGGCTGAAATATATATCTCTTGATGTCTCACTAATGGACTCCCTCCTCTTTTGTTTCACTACTATCATTCAGCTTTGCTCTGCGGACCAGAAGCTTGCCAGACTCCTCAAGAGCCCCGCTGAGCATTTACTGTGAAAATGCAAACTGCTGCATGTATTATACCTGAGCTGGTGATCTTTTATGACTTATAACCTTCACAGTCTGTGGTTTTCATGTGTGGATGTGTTTCTATGTGAACTCTCAAGATGGCACATACAGGGGTTAAAGCAGCCCAAAACAATCCAGCATGGCACCTTTCAAAATCAAATCATAAAGTCTTAAAGAAGTGTACTTATTAAAAAAAAAAAATTGGATAATTAAATAATCAAAAAAAATTAATAATAAAATAAAGCAGGCCAAAACCATCTGAAATGGCACATTTAATTTTAAAGTAAAATAATAAAATAAAATAAAAATAAAAATAGAAAAATAATTAAAATGAAAAAATTAAATAATTAAATAATTAAATAAAAATAATAAAATTAAAAAATATAAATAGTCCAAAAAAGCAGGCCAAAAAAATCCAAAATGGCACTTTAATAAAATAAAATAAAAAATAAAAAATTAGTAAAATAGTTCAAAAATTTAAAAATAAATAACTGAAACTGAAAAACTGAAAAATTAAATAAAAATAATAAGAAAATAAAAAACTAAAAGTTTGTCTTAAACAATTGTACTTGCTCCAAAAAAAAACAGCACAATAAAATAATTCAAACTGAAAAATAATAAAATGTAAATATTACATTTAAATATAAAAAAATTTAATTTAAATTTAAATTTAAATTAAATTGAATAATTCCATTATTATTAAATTTAATAATAATTATTATTAAATTTAATAATAATGGAATTATTATTAAAAATAATCCTCGTGTGGGGATTATTAAATTTAATAATAATCCCCACACACACACACACACAAACAAAACAAAGCAGGTCGAAATATCTGACACCTTAAAATAAATAAATAATAATAATAATAATAAAAATTTTCAAGTTCATTAAGTTTACTGCTACCTAATGGTAATGTTTTCAACTTGTGGTTCATGACCTGTAAGAATCAGTGAAAGCACTTTTTGTCTTTGTTTTCCAGGAAACATATCTGTTCTTTGCTACAAATAGCACACGGTGGACTGTTAATAGTCAAAAGTCCAGCTATGACAGAGACCTGTATGAAAACGAAAGATTTCTTACACCTATTCACAAACAAAGCTCCATTTTACGCCTAATTGGTAGAAATCATAGACAGCAATCATATATATACCAAAATGACAACTCCACTAGCAACTGCAGTGCAGGAAAGGTTATGTTTACTGGCAATCAAACAGCAAATAAAAAATGTGAATCAGCAAACCAATGCTAACGACTTAATGAAGAGCCGTAAGTGCTTTCTGAATTAATTTGCATAAAAAGGGGCAAACGAGGACGGCTTAAATGGTCTAATCATATTATCTTTACACTTATTATAATCTACATCCCTCAGGGTAATAGACCAGTTGACTCACAAACCACCTCTATGAATTTACACAGCTCACCTTCTTTTTAGTTCATAAACATAAAGAAAACTTGTTTACGGTAATACATTAATAAAGGAAGTCTATGAGGTGATCATGCCAGAGGGTTTCAAAGTAGAAATAGGGAGCATGTGCTTTTTTAAAGCATTTAATATTACATTTGTTTTCAAGGAGGGTAAACTTCTGGTTATGCTTTATCAATGTAATTCCGTAGGGAAACATAGAACTTAGCTCCATGTAAACTCCATGTGTTAAAGCTGCCGATATAATTTTTGTCGTTGATTAAAATGTGAAAATATCTTGAGCTCGTGTTACCACAGACCTTATTTCAGGCATTTAAAGGTGTAGTATGTAATAGTGACAGCTAGTGGTTTAAGTCCAAATTCAAAATATAGGAGAACGTTGTTTCTCCTGCCCCCTCCTCCTCAGATCTGATTCTGATGCCAGATTGAGCGAACACGTGCATGGAATATGAAGAGCCGTACACTGTATGAGCTGATTTATCCATGTTTTAATATTCTGGTCATATAATGGCTAGAATCTGTGATCTCTGACCTAATTCGTTTGCTGGCTTCCATGGCTGCAATATGCTGCATTTTCCACCAAACTGGCAACCCGTGGTGTTGAAATACTATTTCGCACAGACCAAAACAAAAACAGACATTCCGACACAGAACACATATTTCAAAGTAGAATAACTGGCTATAGCTTTGTTTTTCAAAGAAAAAAGTATGTGAACTTAGCCTGGTTTCCTAAATATCTGCAATTTTTAAGCTTTAGTAACCAAAAACCCATTTTGGTACAATGGAACTGGAAGCTGAAAATGCCAGCTCATTTCCAGGTTTTGGCCTACAAAAACAACATATCATCACTTCAGCACTTTTATGCTAGATGAAAAAAAAAAGATGATACTAAGATCTGCAGTATGTACAAATCTGATTTCCACAGGTATGCCATTAAAAAAACAGCAACAACTGGGCTAAAGAAACAACGCAACCAATTTAAAACCCACAGCACCTTTGAACATCAAACATCGTCCCAAATAAACTAACAACTTCTACCTCACTCTCTACTAAGCATCTACAGCAGAGTGCGTTTGACCTCAAATCCCCAGAAAGCTACTGTACATACATATACATGACATTTCACATGAACATTTAATGGAGACATAAATATTCACTCCATTGCATTATACATGCGTTCGAATTTCCATAGGAACACTGTGTGTTTTAAACAGAATACTAATATGTGTAAACCCCATGAAAGCTCAGAAATATTTAACATTAAAATGACATTTAGGATCTGCTACAGAAATAGAATTGTTCATATACATTTAATTTTCCTAGTGCAAAGGATAAATTATTCTGTTCCTGTTTGATCATATGCAAGACTAAGTTCTTGGTTTTCTGCACACAATCTGTGAGTTTGTGTGTGTGTGAAGAAGCATCTCCTCACGCAGAGTAATCTGCATACATTTCAGCCCCCTCAGCATTGCACTTGTGATTTGAACAGAAATTCAATTAAAGTATTTTTTTCTCTCCCTCATATAAAATTGCTTAATAACAAACAACAATAATAGCATCATATCAGCGAGTGCTGTGAGGAAGGACAGAGAGTGGGCATTAAAACACCATCTTTGATGCCTCGTTAATGTTGTGACAGTGTAGAGGATCATTAGGCCTGCAGTAGGAGGAGGAGATCTTCCTAACGTTTATTAATCTTACAGGACATGAAATTTGATTTGCCCAAATTAACCACTTCTGTAATGGGTGTCAGGGGAGAATATTAAAGACGACATGAATTATCATGTCTGTTACAGTGTTCATTTTGACAGCAAATTTTGATTTAGTTTTAGTTATAGTCTTTTGACTAAAATGCCATTTAGTTTTAGTCATATTTTAGTCATCTGAATTGTTTTTAGTTTTAGTCTAGTTTTAGTCGACTAAATATCGTAAGAGATTAGTCGATTAAATCTACAGTAAATTTAGTCGGCTAAAATCGAATGGGTTTAGTTACAGTGTAATGCATTTATTAAGCATTTCTCTACTATTTCCATTCTCGTTATATAGGTCTGATATTAAGGTTTTATCATGATAGACACTGATTTAACTGCGGTGACACACAACATGCCTTTATGTTAAAATTATATAATACCACTTCTCATAATGAACAAGAACACAGTCTTCTTTTCAATGAAATACCAATGGTTATACTGGCTAATCATGCATTCTTTATAACACCTTGTTTACCATATTCTTCCTTCCTTCAAGCAGACATATTTATTTCTATAAATAAATTTAGATTAATCTTTAGGGCTACTAAAGTGATTCAGTCAAGAGCAGTGAGTGATTTTCTGTCTTGACAGCGACTAAATTAGGCTGCTCTCCCTTTAAAACCGGACGCAATGTACTGTTCTCCCTACTGTTTACGTTCACTTAATACGTAGTCGACTGTGTTTACGTGAATACTCGTCGAAACGGACAATTCGACATCATTTTGTGTGTATTTCTTCATTCATGCTCGCATGCTGTGTGAGACGCACTTTCTGTGTGTGAATGTTTCGGTGTCTGCGCTCAGAAAACCGGACCAAATTGAGTTCTCTCTTGCGCCGTCAAATTTATCCATATGTCTGCTCTTCTCTTACTCCTGATATTTTTAAACGTTTTATGAGACGTGCAGCAAGTGTATGTTAGCTTATGTCCCGCAGGATAGATCAATAGGCTATGATACAGTTCGAATGTACGCATAACCTCTGAACCACGCAGCAGATTCATCCTGAATGGATCTCGTCCCAAATCGTCCTTCCCTAACTTTTTTGTCTCGTTTTTATTCGTTGACGAAAATGTCAATAGATTTTCGTCATAGTTTTTGTCAGTTGACAAACTGAGTTTTCGTCGGTGAAAAAGATGTCGTTGACGAAAATTATTTGTCAATGAAACTAACACTGGTCTGTTTTCTTTTAGGATAATCTTGCACACCTTTTGAATAACTAGTAACTTTTAGAACATATGCATGATTTAAATTTACAATATTTACATCAGTATTACAAAATACTGATGATTTACTTGCTGTCAGAATGAGAGTCCAAATAGCTGATAAAAACATCACAAATATTCACAAGTAATCCACACGACTCCAGTCCATCAATTAACAGTCTACATCTTTGTAAGAAACAAAACCATCATTAAGGCATTTTAACTTCAATACTATCACTTAGGGCCAAAATACGAGTCCATAATCCATAATAGCTCTTCTCCCAGTGGAAAAATCCATCCACTGTTGTTCTCTCACATCAAAATCCACCAACATGTTTGTTTAGAACAGTTTTCACTTGTAAACAGTGCTTGATCTGTGCATATTTCTCTCCTGATTTAGACAAGAAGAAAGCAATATTATGGGCAGAGGACATGTTTGAGGGTAAAACCGTCCTAATGATGGATTTGTTTCTTACAAACATGTAGACTTTCATTTCTCAGGATGTTAATTGATGGACTGGAGTGGTGTGGATTACTTGTGGATTATTGTGATGTTTTTATCAGCTGTTTGGACTCTTTGACGGCACCCATTCACTGCAGAGGATCCATTGGTGAGCAAGTGATGTAATGCTACATTTCTCCAAATCTGTTCTGATGAAAAAAACAAACTTGGAATGGTAGGAGACTTTTTGTAAGTGTCCAAACAAATACTGGAGCAAAAAGAGTCCGACTGCAGTATGCAAGACAAATGACAATGGTCTGTTGAAAAGAGCACCAGGAGTGTCTCCAGTGCTTGTTTAAGCACATAACTCAATTTGAAATGCTAATACTGGCACAAGCTCACATGCACAAGACTACAAAATTCCCTTTCAGGCAATTACTGCTTTTGTATTTCGCCAAAAGCTGTATGCAGCACATATTATACGCTGTGGATAAAATTAATTGAGAATTTGGGCCTCAAATAATTCGTACAGGGCGAATTTGAATTTCAGATGAGTACAGTGATGTATTTTCCCCCTTCATGAACATGCTTCTTCAGGCAGCTTGAGGAAGCTCCAAGTTTGCAAAAGGAGTGATGCGAGAATGATAATGAGTTTCGCAGCATTCATCCAGCATGCATTACTGAGATCATTTTAGCAGATTAGTTAAAGTGAAACCGCAGCACCCAACAGCCCCTCTTAACGGTGGCAAAATGGGGCCAAACGCCAGTGAGTGAGAACGATGTGCGTAATGAGATCGAGAAACCTCATGCAATACCTCTTAGAAAAGCCAGAGGTGGAAAAAACGCTGACAGTGAACAGAAAAATGAGAATAAAGGAAGACTGAAAGGGTGGTCACATTAGATTTTAGGTGTGTAAAATTATTTGCATTGAATAAATAATTATAAATTCAGAACGTTAAACATCAGTTTCTGACAACTGCAAACCACAGTGTCTCTTCTTAATTGACGTTTGCATCCTTTTAAACTTGTATTGCCAACACAAGAATTTTTTCTGAGGTCAATCTGCTCAAATGTCTTTTCGTTGTGCAAATTTGCAGGTCCAAGTTCATAAAACTTGACAATGAATTGGACATAAAGTCTAGTGTGATCGTCCATTTAACATGGTTTTTGCTGCCCATGCAACCTTTAATGGTTTCCATACATTTCATGATGTGAAAATGCAATTAGATAATCCAGAAATGGTCCTTTTCAAGGGACATTGACTGCACATATAATGCCTCACCTTTTTGCTACACAGATGTAGGGCCTTACAGTTCCCACGATGCAGAAAATGTGGACTAAATCATGGAATGCAGTCATGAATGGAATTCACTTTATAATGTGGAATGAATTTGGATGAATAAATCAAATTATGATTGCACATGCAATCAGATTGATTGAATACAATATGGACTAACATTTGTGAATATTAAACCACAAAAAATGCTATTAAAACGAAGTCAAATAAGCGTAATGTTTTGTTTTCAGCATCTGCCATCTCACTATATGAGGACATGAACACATGAACTTCATCTCCACCCTTACGAAAAAGAAGTTTAGTCAAGTGTGCTATTAGTATACTTCTTTTAAACTAAAAATAGGAAAGTATACTTTGTCTACTTATGTACTTCTCAGAAATATACTTAAAATGACATTTAAGTGGACCTGACTTATACTTAGAAAAAGTCTAAATATATTTAAGCTATACTCGTGCTCCGAGAATCCATGTTTCCATTGTAATACTGTAGGGGGCGCTATTACACATCTTCTGTACAGAATTTCCAAAACACAAGCGAAGAAGAAACCGAAACAACAGATGCTTCCACATGTAATCCAACACGATCATCAGACATAAAAAAGCATCAAAACTGTGTAAGGTTATGGAATAAAATGTCGACCGATGAAGAGGTAATAATGACTGTCAAGCTTTGAGGTGTTGATCGACTCCATCTATGTTTTTGATTATCATTCTGAATCCAATTCATAGTGTTTTTTCAGCTTTTTGTTCAAAATGTTGTTTATGTCTTTCTTTTTTTATGAAACTTACCCGTATTCAGGTGTTTATAAAAAAGAATGCATGAAGCTAGAATTTTTTTTTTTTTTTTTACAAGCAGATACCCTGTTCTTTCTTTTTATGTTTTGTATGTTCAGATATTCATATAACAAAATATTTACAAATTAATACCTAAATAGGGAAATAGTAGTATACTTAAAGTATGATGGAAAGTTCACTTAAAGAAAACTTACGAGTATACTTGCAGTATAAAACTAATAAACTAGTAGTTTAGAGACTATACTTCAAAGTCTATTAAAAATGCTACAAGTATTTAATTAGTAAACTATCAGTATACCTACAGTATAAGTTCACTTTTAGTACAGTTGCAGTATAAACTAAAAACATAGATGTAAACTAGTTGTTTACTCAAAGTTTGCTACTGTTATACTTAAAGTATACTTAAATGTATTCTTTTATATACTAGAAAGTGGGCCAATTTAGTCCCAAGGAGTATTGAAATAGTAGCCTACACTTACACGTATACTACTAGTACACTGATATTTGTATACTTACTACATAAAGTATACTTAAAAATATACTTGAACTTTACTTAAGTATACTTAATAAAATAAACTTGAAGTTTACTTCTTTTTGGTAAGAGCTGCTCTGAGAGTCACTTTACCAAATATCATACACACAGAAACTCAAAGGTCTTCACTACAACCTGCCAAAATAAAAGTTTGGTTTAACTTGAAGAAATTAAACAGAAAAATGTATTACTATTGTAGAGTAGCAATAAAGTAATAATAATACAGTCCCATTATTACCTGTAATCCATAGCCTCGGGCAACAGGGAAATACAAATTCTTTTCCGTGAACTGGTTCTTTTAGACAGTTCATTTCAATGAACTAGTTCAGTTCACTAGTTTGTTTACATAATCACGCAATGACGAAACTTATATGCAATTATATTATTAAAGCACCCATAACTATGTGAAATGTGGATGTTTTACAGTCGAAAGCATATAAAGTGAATAAACTAGTCTTCATGAGCTGACCTTTTTACATAAACCATGAGAAACCATAAAAACTTTCATTTCAGCTCTTCAAGTCCTCACTTAACATGTGCTCATATGAGTGGCTCATTGGTCTTCAGTCCGAGTCAGGACTCTTTCCTCAGTTCACTGACTGTTGGAGGAACTGGAGCGCTGAATGAGTCTGCAAAAACCAGCACCGTAAGATCATATATTTTAGCTCATTTTGAGTTGGAGTGACTGTCAGGCACATCTGAAAGTGAGTTTTGATTGAGTAACAATTCAATTTCAATTCAAACTGTTTCAGATGATTCAGTCTGATTTGGTAAACTGGTTCAACTAGTTCACCAAAAAGAGCCAGTTCAAAAGACTGATTCATTTGTGAACTGTACATCACTGCGTTTGCCTGAGGATATGGATTACAGGTAATAATGTTGTAAATAATGTTCAGTTTCTTGCACAGACTGATCGTTTTGCTTCATAAGACCTCAATATATCATCAGGAGCCACAGGGGTTGATTTTGTGTTCCTTGACATGCTTTTTTATTCTCAAAAATGGGCAGCCGCTGACTTACATTATATGAATCACCAAGGCCCACAGTTTCAGCTAAAAATCTTCTTTACTGTTCTACTGAAGAAAAAAGTCACCTATATCTTGGGTGGCCTGAGGGTGAGTAATTTAACAGCAAATTTTCATTTTTGGATGAACTATCCCATAAATGGATGTTAAAAGTTCTTCATGGAACCATTGATGCCAATAAAGGATCTTTATATTTAAGAGTGTAACAACATGCTGGAATATAGAGCATTGTAAGACCTACACTATATAGAGCATGCGTTTATACTGTAGTCGTATTGTAATCAACATGTGGGTCATCTTGTTTCCACAGTGACCGCCTCTCGACTCCAGAAGCAACAGGTGCACTCAGCATCTGGAATATGTCGCACACAGGAATGATTTGGTTAGTAACTGGCTTCTATCCGCATCACTTTTGACTTTTAACTCGCATCCAAAATTTCCTCAACTTTAATTGACTCTTCTGCCGGTGGGGGTACAGGCGACGTGCGGCGGCGTGGGCGTCTGTCCTCATTTCTCTCGTGGTTATTTAAACCCTCTGTGTCAGCCGAGAGATTAGACGGGCGTACGGATCCATCAATAACAGCGTTTCTGCACCCGTCTCCCGGGCCGCCACTGATGATGGAGCGAGCGGAACCGTTGCTTGGTAACGGAAGGATGGTCTTATTCACGGCAGAATCACCGCTCTGATGAACTGTGCCCGTTTTTTCTCCCACAGACTGGCACACGTCCAAACTCCGACCCAATTGCTTCCCGCGCAAAGCCGAGTAGGGGAACTTATCTCGGTCGAGTTTGGTAGCCCGATTTTTAATTTTCTTCTCTTTGCTTTGGAAGCCATAAAACTCCAGCACCTGAAACCTGCTTTGTTTCCTGTTTCAAAAAGATAACTACATCCGTTTCATTGTACCTGCAGGAAAAAGACTGTAAAAGACATTTGGATTCCTCCATATATTACAGATCTCCACCCGAGAACTCATTGCACAATAATGCAGAGGTCATTAACATCATTCATTAACTGCAGAGCTATTATAAATCATTCTAAAGATACTAAGTTCTAGACACAATACAGTTAATGCTCTATTCACATCATTTGGGGTTACTTTAGTAGTTTCAGACTAGTAAAATCATCCTTGTCTTTGACAAACTCATAATTACAACTTGGAAACTCTGAATATTATGAAATTGCTGACACTATAATGAAAAATCAAACAAATCGACAGCAGTTTCAACAGAAAAAGACCCCATGAAATTGAATCATTCATTTTATCAATCATTTTGTGGCTTTAAAAAGCTTTAGCTATTAGCATTCAAGCAAAGTCAATGTTTGTTTTTTTTGTTTTTTTTAAATAAAGCACACATATACATATATGCTATAATAATAATAATAATATTTTGTATAATATATTATTATATTACACATAAAATTATAGTATAGTATAAAAATATAGTATAAAAGGATAGATAAGTTTAAATGTATTAATAATAATAATAAGTATTAGTAGTAGTATTAGTATAAGTAATATTACGCATAATAATAATAATAATATATTTTAATATAATAATATTACAATATAATATAAATATAATTATTATAATATAATAATAATAATAATAAATGATAGCTATTGAAAGCAGCATACATAAAACTAGAAGAATACATAAAACTGTCAAAAAAAACTGACACATGAAAGAGAACTGCTATTTGATTTGGATCTTAAAGTGATTTTATGACGTCTTCAAAGCAAATTGAGGTGAATTAATGTCACTAATCTCACGCATTTTGTCATCATTACAACAAAGCCACACATGGATCCATTCTAGCATCATGAGCATCACCACGGAAAGGAGTAATTGATGAGTGAGGACTGAACAGATTGGAGTTGACGTGAATGTAGAATAAGCCAAAACCGCTTTCCAGCTTATATTAGCATGTCATCTTTACCTGTGTGTTTAGTGAGTATAAATCAAACGCTACACATTTCACATTACATGAAAACACTTTCTGAATCTGAATATTACTAATGTGTGTCATTAAGTCAGCACACCGCCGGCACCGCAGATCAGACAGCAACATCCTGATAGCATGAAGCTAATTGCTGCAAGAGGAGCGTTTTAGCAAAGAGGCACACACACACACACACACACACACACATACACGCACACACACACACAGAGGACTAGATGGACACTCACACAAACAGCTTGAGAGGAGATCTCAGGAATTCGCTAATGTGCTAACTCAAGGGCAGGGTGATAGCATCACAGTATGCAGAGACACACACCATAGCATCTGTTCAGCGAGGCCTGCCAAAACACAACACCTGGACACAGACTGAACACACACACAAATGAACAGAGGGGCCAAGAGGGATGTAGATCTATCTGACGCAGCTGGATTCCCTGCTACTGTTCTACAAAACAACACAATCACTGGAAGCGCGTTCAGTCCAAAGAAATATTATCAAAAGTTATTCAATATTACAGATGGCTTATTTGTAAAAATTTCTATGAAACAGCATTTAGGCATTATGAGTAATGATAAAACAAATAATAATAATTATTATTATTATTATTATTATTAAGAAGAAGAAGAAAAATAACATCAACAATAATACATTTTGCAATATCATATAGAGGTGTATTAATGTAAAATCACTAAGCTCAATTTTGCTGTGATTACAACAATTTTGATCCAATGTGGCATTATTATTATCTGTTATCATGGAAAATAATAATTTATGAGTTTTTATTTATATTATATTATATTAAATTATATTATTATTATTGCTACAAAAATAATCATGGTAATAATAAATTGTATTTCAATTATTATTATTAGTAGTAGTAGTAGTATAATATTGCAGATACAATTATATAAAGTAAAAAGTGAATTATTATTAATATTATTATAATTATTTAATCACCATGGTAAATAATGACATTTATGAGCAATTTATGAGTTTAATAATAATATTAATATTAAATACATTAAAAATGTCTAATAATATTAGATATTATTATAATAATCCATCACCATGGAAAATAATAATTTGAGTAATTTATGAGTTAATATAATGATAATAATAATAAAACACATTATTACATAAGTTAATATGTAATAATGTGTAAGCTGGAAAAGGGCATAAATTATCACAACAAACACTTCATACTTAAACTCTTAAAGCATATTTACACTCTTAATACATTGCTGGTTGTATTCATAAGTGCACATATGTTTAACATAAAAAAATGTTCTTCTTTGTAATCTTTCATCAAAGTGAAATAACTGTCCTTTCAGCTTTTTTCCTTTCCTTTCAGATGTCATCAAGGCCACACAGGCTAATAATTGGTCAAGTCTAACAAACAGACAAACGGCTAATTAGACACTGCTTGAATGACTTTGGTATTTAACACCCACGTTTCACATACAAGCGGGAAAAAAACAGAAACAGGTGCAGAAATCAAGTCCCAGGGTTTTTTTTTTTTAAATTGAATATCCTTCATGCAAATGCAGACTTTCATCACTTAGTTAGCTGAAAATAAGCAGATATCAATATATTCAGTTTAGTAAGAGCAACAAAATCCTAGATTTATGATGTAACAGCTAAAGCACAATAATATATGACCACCTACATTTAAAAATCAATGACAGAGGTCATAACAGAGGTCATATAAAAACTGTATACTTTAAAAGCCTTAAATTAGCTGCATGTACAGTCCTACGAAACCGAACAGCTGTTCTAGAAACAGACAGAGTATAAAAGGACAAACAGGTGACCAGCAGGTCTGTCCAAACTTCTGGTGTGACTGAGACACTCATCTGGACAAATCACAGCACACACACACACACACACACACACACTTGGATTCATTTGCATGCTCATATAATACAGCTTGTCTGGGTCTAAGCTGTCTGTCTTTAGCTAGTTATCACAAATTGCATAGACAAATGCTTTTGAATAGTCACAAATAAAAAACATGCAGTCAGATCTCCTGAAACTCCACTGGCACACACTTTTGTGGAGGCATTTGACCTGGATGTGGAGGCTGAATGTCAAATTCACCCTCCGGAGCATCTCCATGTATCCCAATGCTAATGTTTCTTTTTCAAATCCATCCATATTTGCTATTATTTCCATAATTTATGCTGTTTAACTTTGGCTGCTTGTTAACATTAAGTAAAAGCTCATCAGTAATGTCACCCGGAAAGGAAAATGTATCCACACTCAAGCGATCCAACATAAGTTTGTTTCTTCATCTGAACAGATTTGGAGAAATGTAGCATTCCATCACTTGCTCAACAATGGATACTCTGCAGTGGATGGGTGCCGTCAGAATGAGAGACCAAACAGCTGATAAAAACGTCACAATAATCCACAAGTAATCCACACCACTCCAGTCCATCAATTAATGTCTTGTGAAGCAAAAAGTTGCACGTTTGTAAGAAACAAATCCATCATTAAGATGTTTTTAAACCTCAAACTGAGTCCTCTATCCATCATATTGCTTTCTCCCATGAAAAAGTCATCTTGTTTGAATCAGGAGAGAAATATGCACAGATCAAGCACCATTTACAAGCCAAAGCAGGTATAAACAAATATGTGGTAGATAGTTGATGAGAGAGACAACAGGACTTTTTCACTGGAGGAAGTGTTATAATGGATTATGGAAACAATGGTTTGAAGTTAAAAGCATCATAATGATGGATTTGTTTCTTACAAACACACAGCTTTTCATTTCACAAGATGTTAATTGATGGACTGGAGTGGTGTGGATTACTTGTGGATTATTGTGATGATTTTAGCAGCTGTTTGGACTCTCATTCTGATGGCACCCATTCACTGCAGAGGATCCATTGGTGAGCAAGTGATGCAATGCCAAACTTCTCCAAATCTGATGAAGAAACAAACTCATCTGCATCTTGGATGGCCTGAGGGTGAGTAAACGTTCATCAAATTTTCATTTTTGGGTTTAAGAAAGTAAACAGAGTAAATTCTGTTTCCATGTCAGAGATGAAATGAAAACAGCAGCTATACATATTTAGTATTTGTTCCTGATACACACAAAAATCCCTGATTCTCTGTCATCTGTCAAAATAATTGATCTCACAGGGATCCTTAGGGAGTTATTAACCCTGATGTAGTTCTCAAGTTGCGAGACGTTCCTCATATTCGCTGGAAATCTCATAAATCTGAGCGATCTGTTACCTTACGCTCTGTCTGTGCGAGAAAGAACTTTAAATGTCACAAAAGTCTCTGCGATCAAACCCAAGATGAGATGAGGCCACTGGATCAAAGGATAAAAGTGGAATATAAATATATATCCAAACCTTGCCGAAGTTACCAGCTTCACATAAGGAATCCGGAGGTCATCCTGAATTCTGACTTAAGCTTCCGGCCCCTTATTAAAAATGCATCTGCATTTCAAGTGCACATATTCGGCTCAGCATGATGTAGGAGGTTAATCTCACTATTTGTCAAGAGCAGATTACCACATTTCTCACATCCAGTGCATTTACAGCTTGTCCTGACTCCGTATGCAGAGGAGCAATGCAGGATGTAAATAAGCTCTTCTATATTTCATCACACAGATTACTAACAGGAAATGTGTGGTCATAAATAATATATGCATTTGAAACAGAAAGCATGAATCTTGCTGTGCTCTAAGTACTCTTAAGTTCATTCAGGTAATATCATGGACTGCCCTTTTCTGTAAATTATGGATAAGTAATCTGGTTTGACTGAAAACGACATTTCTGTACATAATACTCAAAAGTGTGTGTAATGTGGTTCTTTCAAGAAATGACTGTGAGGATTTTAAATGTAATTTACAAACAAACAAATAAAATTAAGTTTGTAATTATTGTATCATAAATAAATAAATAAAATGCTGCAGCAAAATATTCCATTCACGTGTGTAAATGCGTGCAATTAAGAACAAAATAAAGAAATAAAAATAAATAAATAAATATTTGCAAACAAAAATTAATTTGCAAAATTTTTGTATGCAGCCAAATGATTGATTAATCTTGTAAATGTTGGCAGTTAAGAGCAATAAATAAATAATATTTGTAAACTAAAATTAAACTGCAAAAGTATTGTGTCTAAAAAAGCAAACCGAAATGTAGCAAAATAATCCATTCACATGTTTACAGTTAAGAGAAAAATACATAAAAATAAATATTTGTAAACTAAAATTAAAATAAATTAAATTAAAGTAAAATAAAGTGAAAATACACACCTCCTTTAACTGGCCATCGAAAGAGAAAAACTGACTTTTTGCTCACATAATGTTGAAGCTAACTTGCAAAGACAAAGTATATATAAAATTCAATGAATAAAAACCTAAAACAAAATCAAATGTTTTGGTTCTATTTAGTTAGCACATATACTAAGACACTTGAAGCTGTGGTGTGCCAATTCCAACACTGACTAAAACAAACTTTGTTTGTAACAAAATATTATTCTATGTTACATATGCAAGAAATCTGGTATAAATAACAGTCAAAGCAATTTACGGTTGCATACTGCAGTAGTAGAGAAACACCAACAAACCAGCTTGACCTTTGACCCCTTCCCACAAAGTTAAGTTTCTAAAAGGCAAATAAGTTTGAAACACGACTTTGTATCTCATCAAAGAGAGACATACGGGTATTTGAACCGCTGCCACATTCTCCTGGAGAGATACGGTAGTAATCCATTACATGGTCTGTTAGGCCATTACATCAAACAAGCGTGCTGTCGAACGGCTAAATGTGAGGCCACAAATTATCATGAGTTGTTAAAGCGGTAAAATGAGAATGAATATCTAATCCATCCTCATTGGAATATTTCGGCAAAAGTTATGAGGAATTGACAAACACCCCGCTCTCGAGTCATCAATCACCCTGTTGTGATGTCAGGCCCGCTTTGTCTCTCAAGGACAAAAGGGTTCACCGACAGTAACGCTGATGAGCGGGAACATTTCTCTCCCAAAAATATCACCCGTCGTGAAGATGGTAATGATTTTTTTGAGTTGTGCTTACAAGCAGAATCGATGGATTTAACTGAGAGGGAGGTTTACGGTTAACGTGAGAGACGTGCATCAGCTTTCGCTATTATCAGTCATTCAGCTGACACTTTTCCATTTGAAGCAACTTAAAGCACATGTAAGGAACAATCTCCTGAAGTTAAAAGGATAGTTCACCTCAAAATAAAAATTATCTTATCATGACTATTTATTTAATGGAAGTCAAAAGAAGATATTTCCTCCACTGGAACTGCAAGACAGCACTAGATATGCACAACTTTTAGGACTAAGAATGAAGGTTATGGTATAAGCTAACTACTAAAAATATTTTGTCATACAACAGTTTTGGGACATTTACTATGTTAATACCATGGTATCATTTGAAGTACACTACCGTTCATAAGTAAAGGGTCAGTAAGATTTTTTTAATGTTTTTGAAAGCAAGCTTATTATAGTTAACTAAAATATTACAAATTATAAAATAAAATTAAATATTCATGTGAACAAATAATTTTTAAATGATTTGCTTCTTTTACTTCAGTTCGATCATAAAGTAGCATTTCATATTTTCATTTTGTTTAACTTGTTTAAACCAAACCTAAAACTGATAGAAAAACTATACAGACATATTTAAATGTCTATATAATTAATAAATAAGCAATAAAAAATGTCAAAAACAAACAACAAAATTGCTAAAACCTAACTAAAACTACTTAGCTAAAATTAAAATATTATTTAATATATGTAATATAAAATACTATAATATCTCAATTATTGAAATGATTGATCATTGAATTATTTATTTATTTGATTTATTTGGCTGCATTTCTTTGATTAAAAATGAAGTAAAACAGATATTGTTTTATTTTTTATAAAAAAAAATTACAATATTCTACAAACAACAGTATTGTGTGTATTAATGTGAATAAAATATTTTTTTCTATTTAAATATTTTTAGAAATGAATTAATTCTTATTAAAATCAATGTTGGTTAATACAGTTGTGGAAACATGATACTGTTTGTTTGTTTGTTTGTTTGTTTATTCTTTGAATATGAAATTCAAAAGAACAGAATGTATCTGAATTGGAAGCCTTTCGTAACATTATACATGTCTTTACTATAACTTTTGATCAATGTAATGCATCCTTGCTCAATAAAAGTATTAACTGCTTTCAAAAAAGAAAAAAAAAAAACACTGAACTTTTGAGTGGTATTGTATCTTGGAGTACCATGTTAAAACTATGCTTTTACAATATAAATACTTTAATTGTACCATCATCATCCGTGTTCATCTTGATGCTGCTACACCTTTGTGTTGCTCTATGAAAAAAGGGGTCTGAAGTCCTTCACACAAATAAATGAGCAAAATGAGGACTTTATGAATGGCACATTCAAGTCACGTCGGAATGATTGTATTTACAAGTTAAGCACGAATTAATGAGACCATAAAGACATAATGAGCACTGCATTTTCTTCAAGCACTGAATATGAAAAATTAAAGAATTATGTCAGAAGCAAATTAGTATCAATCATAAGTTTTAAAATGTGATTGTTGTACTCATTTTATGTACCTTTAATGAAGAATAGCGAAGCTTGCCAGAAAAAACTACTCATTTAGTCAGTTTATGAGGAGACAGACTTGTTCAACCAAACATATGATAAAATGCACAGATAAAGATTCAAAAACACACCTAATGTGCATCCCTTGCTCTTCATTTTGTTAAAGTGCTGCTTAAAGTGGGTTTGTTAGTAAGTGATAGCGAGAGAAAGAAAAATGAAATTGCATCCACTGGTTCTGACCAAAATCCCCTCTTAAAGGAATAGTTCACCCAAAAATGAAAATTTGCTGAAATGTACTCACCCTCAGGCCATCTAAGATGTAGATGAGTTTGTTTCTTCATCAGAACATGACTCTCATTCTGACGGCACCCATTCGCTGCAGAGGATCCATTGGTGAGCAAGTGATGGAATTTTTCCAAATCTGTTCTGATGAAGAAACAAACTCTACATCTACATCTTGGATGGCCTGAGGTGAGTACATTTGCAGCAAATTTTCATTTTTTGAATAAACTATTACTTTAATAACAACTTCTGAGCTCATATACAAACTTCCCAAGAGGACCCGAATGAAGTGTAAGGCAATACCTGCAACAAAGAGGAGGAATAAGCAGCGACCTTTCCAAAGAGTTAAACATCAGCTGTATTGATATTCTGCTCATTGAAAGGTTTGGTTGAAAGACAGCATTTGACGGCTCAGTTACAAAGTGCATACGTTACAAAGGTTTTGCCATCAAGCCTCAAAGTTTCCGCAGGGCGTTTTCTCTGCTGTTTTTCCATACAACCATCTCACAGCTCCTAACAAAAAACACCATCAAACTCTCATTTCAAAAAGTTCTCACTGTGCGTGTCAAACTCAGACGCAGATCACACGAGAGCAACACGAGGAATGCTAAAGACGTCTGTGTTATGGGTTCTGGTGCGGAGAAAATGAGCCACGGCACTCAACTTCCATTACTCATCTGCCAACTGGCCATATACTTATTCAAGGTCCCGAACAACTGTCCCGTACACGCTAGTCATCCATTCCAATCAGTGTGCTAATGCAGCCGCTGAGGTGTGCAGAAAAGGCAGTGGCCGGCATCTCAACTCTCCTGAGTGAATATCATATAGTAAAACCTTGTGATTCACAATGTTAATGTGTGATTATGTTAAAAGAGTAGTTTCTATTAAAATACAAATTTAGTCATTTACTCAAAATAATGCCCTTGGTATGAGATCGTAAAACTCGGTGGAACTCAAAAGAAGATTTTTTTTTAATACAACTGGTTGTTCTTTTACATGCAATAACAATCAATGGGAAATGGAGATTAAAGCTTAAAAAAGGATGAACAAGCAAAGTATAATTGTCCTGCATGATGTGCATGCGATATTTCAAGTCTTTTTAAGATACCTTTGTGTGACAAAGAGACAGAAATTTAGGTTGCAAATCAGATGATCAGATCACTAAATCATTTGAGTTCAAAAACCAAATCAGTCCAATTTATGAACAATTCACTGAGATCAGTTTCGTGAACTATTGATCAAATCGGACTCAAAAGAATGATTTGGTGACGAATTATGAAACGAACGAACTAACGTTCAAAAGTTTGGGGTCAGTATTTTATTTTATTTTATAAAAATATAGAAAGGATTTTTTTTTAATTCAGCAATGATGCATTTAGCTGATCAAAAGTGAGAGCAAAGTCTTTATAATGTTACAGACGATTCCTACTTCAAAAAAAATGCTATTTTTTAAACTTATTGTTGATGAAAGATTTCTAAAAAATGCATCACAGGTTCAATAAAAATATGAAGCAGCACAACTGTTTTCAAAATTACTAAGAAATATTTCTAGAGCAGGATCATGTGACACTGAAAATTCAGCTTTGCATCACAGGAATAAATTACATTTTAAAATACATTAAAACAGAAAACAGATATTTTAAATTGTAGTAACCATTCACAGTTTTACTGTTTTTAATGTATTTTTGATCAAATAAATGCAGCCTTGATGAGCTCAAACCTCAGTATGGACTACTTTCACGGCCCTTTATGATGCTTTTGGCTTTCATTTTATTAAAAAATACAGAAAAAAGTAAATCACAGGAGTTGGAATGAGTAAATAATGACATTATTCTCATTTTTGGTTGAACTACTCCATTAGACATGGGTCTTTGAGCATTGCTTTTGTGATTTTCATGCCCTCATGGGTCTGAAATTTGGTTATGAAACTTAGAAAAGCTAGAAATACAGATGGGCAGTGTGTTTTTTACAAGCATAATCATGGAGTTTGATTTACAGTAGAGTCAACAAACACTTGAAGAGCAGTGAAAAAATGTGTGCAAAAACTCACTACGGCGTGCGGGCACAGTCCTGACGTGTGCTTGGCCGCGGGCGTCGATGTCCTAGCCGCGTCTGTGTGAGAGAAAAGGCAAGTGAGTTTGAATATTGATGAGGAGAGGAACAGTCAAAAGAGGCTTCTCTCTTATGCAGATTCACTGTGCCGCCGTCCACGCCTGGGACGCTCCAGTAAACATAATTTAATTTGAGCATCAGGATAATCCAGACAGGAGCAATGTTTCAAATAGCTTGTTAGTTATGCTCCGTTCACACTGCAGTGCGTCCTCTCTTTCACATGCGCACACATAATGTTTTGCATGCCTCTTCGTCTCCACTTTATCACCCTCTAATTGTCCCCTCAGTGTTCTGTGAAGTTTTCAATTGCAGGACACTCTGAACCCTGGTGAAATCATTCTACAGCTTTCAAAATACTATAGCGCGCAGGATATGCATGGTTCATTAATCTGTGAAAAATATAATGCTGTTAAAACTAGATTTATGAAGAAAATGCAAGTAGTGCTTGCCAGTGCAAAACATGCCATCATGATGAGAGTCTGCTTATAAAATGCACAGCTACGTGTAAAACAAAACAAAATAACAAAAATAAAAAATAAAACAACAAAATAAGTAAATAAAACATAACATAACAAAAATAACAACAAAATAACAAAATATTTAACATAAGCAAAGCAAAATGTAATGAAAATAAAATATAAATAAAACAAAACAAAAAAACTCAAATAATAAAATAAATACAAAACAATAATAATAAATAAATAGCAACAAAATAACATAAAATAACAACATTTGAAACAAAAAATAAAATAATCAAAATAAATAAAAAATAAAATAACAATAAAAAACAATAAATAAAAAACAACATAAGCAAAATAAAATAGCAAAAAGCAAAAAAATACAAAATAAAAAGAAAAAATAAATGTAAAAAAAATCAACAATAAAATAAATAAATAAAGTAACAAAACAAATAACATAAGCAAAGAAAAAATTAAACAAACACACACACACACACAAATAACACAATAAACCAAAAATAAATTAATACATAAAATGAAACAAATAGAACAACAACATAAATATAAATATATAAATATATATCAGTTTGAGTTTACATTATTTTATTAAGCACAGAAGCAAGAGTATAAGCCAAACAAATTATGTGGTCAGTGTACTACAGAACATCACAGCTGGCCAATCAGAATAGTACCATTTTCGTGGCCTAATGGTTAGAGAGTCGGGCTTGTAACCTGAAGGTCGCCGGTTCGATTCTCGCACCGGCAGGAATTGAAGGTGGGGATTGTGAATGAACAGCACTCTCACCACCTTCGATACCATAACTGAGGTGCCCTTGAGCAAGGCACCGAACCCCTAATTGCTCCCCGGGCGCTGGAGCAATGGCTGCCCACTGCTCCGGGTGTGTGTTCACTGCTGTGTGTGTGCACTTGGATGGGTTAAACACAGAGCACCAATTTCGAGTATGGGTCACCATACTTGACAATAAGAGAAAAAAAATTAATAATAATAATTTTCTACAGCCCATGTTGTCATTGACAAAAGGCCCCAAAAACACAAACCACTGAGCCAAATATGTTTTTGCCTCCTGAAAGGACTGTGTAGTCTGAGGTAACTTCCATTATTAAAGCCAGTGTGCATGTTTGTGTGCATTCATGGAGTTGAACCGGAGTTCATTACACCGTAGAATATGTATTGTTTCCTTTGGAGGAAGACAACATGCATTTCAGCATCACAGGGAGGAAGTGAACACACAAACACACAGCCAGCTTTGATAAAACAAGAACAGCTACTAATGAAGCTTTTATCATTCCCAGATTCTTTTTCAGCGCCCCGGCGAATTTGTTTGAGATCGTCTTTGATGAGCGTGAGCGTTCGACACAGTCGCACAGACATACACGCAGACAGACAGACAGACAGACAGACTTTCATTTACATAAACGCAAACTGTTCCGTGTCTTTCTGAGACACCCGGACAGAGATAAAAGTGAGCTGTTTTGATTTTCTCTTTGATGAATCTTGGACAGAGACAAGCACATTATGTTAAGATGCCAAATAACACTGGTGAAACAGATGAAGCCTCTTCAGACACCCCCTGCTGGTTCTATCTTCCAGAAAATGAGGCCGAGCGAGACGAGAGGGCCATAGGGCACAGGAGGACCGCGGGACACGGGCGGAATAAGAGATGAGAGGCGGTTATGCCTGCAAGGAGCGTCACTGCAGTGACTTTCGCCACCCGTCCACCAAAAAATCACCTCCACAATGGGCCCTAAAATCTGCTGGTCATAAACGGTATAATTAATGCTGTTATAATGGTATTCAGAACAGGAATTACTGAAGGCTGGAATACACAACTTTTAAAATCTGAATAGATCAGGAGACACATGACAAATGAAAACAGTATGTGTTCTAAAATCGGCTGAAAATTCTGCGACTGGTTGGAATCATAAACTGAACGTAAAAATCATGCACTACGCGACTTTCTATGCAATCTCTCAACTCAAATCTGCAGACTGGCTCTGACTTTCTCTAACTAGCGTTGACTTATTCAGACTGTAAATCGGGGGAAAATTGGGGCAAAAGTCATGCAGTGTATTCTTAAGTCATAGCAAAACAAATCTCCCATTATAATCAAGAAAGATGTCATCACTGGAAATGTTCAATGTGGTGAAGTGTACTGTATTTTTGATCAAATAAACAGGATAAGCGTATAAGAGACTTCTTTCAAAACATTAAAAATCTTACTGACCCTAAACTTTTCAATGGTAGATATATATAAATAGTATGGAATACTTTACTAGTAAAACAAAACTTCCATCATAATCAAGAAAAAAATGTCAACAATGGAAGACGATGAACACAGCGATTCAGTAATTTTAATTCCCTACACATCTAAAATATTTAATCACATTTAATTCACAAATATTTAGTGTGGTTTTTGTCTATGGATTTAACTATTCTATGTATTTAACTGCTGCGATCTGAACTGATTGGACTGTCAGAGTAATATAGTTGTCATTTTTGCGGATGTCAGGTCAAGGGTTTGCAAGTTTTGTGATTTTTTTTTTTTAGTTTAAAGAAATTAATACTTTTATTCAACAAGGATGCATTAAATTGACCAGAACTGACAGTAAAGACATTTATTTTACAAAAGTCCTATTGGAGAATAAATTCAGTTCTTTTGAACTTCCTATTAAAGAAAATTATCCTGAAAAAAAATAGTATTGTGGTTTCCACAAAAATATGAAGCAGCACAACTGTTTTCAACACTGATGATAATAATAAGAAGAAGAAATCAGTATATTAGAATGATTTCTGAAGGATCATGTGACACTGAAGACTGGAGTAATGATGCTGAAAATTCAGCTTTGCATCACAGGAATAAATTACAGTTTTAAAACGTATTAAAATAGAAAACAGGTATTTCAAATTGCAATATTATTTCATAATATCACTAATCTTTACTGTATTTTTGATCAAATAAATACAGCATTGAAAAGAATAAGAAACTTCTTTTAAAAAATGTTACTGACATTAAACCTTTTTACTGACACTAAACTTTGGTAGGTTTTGTCAACATATCTTTACTTTTGCAATGACATTACAGTGAGTAAATAATGATCATTTTAATTTTTTATATCAACTATTCTTTAGGAGAGTCAGCTATATTGAAAAGGAGGGAAAAACAGTTAGAGAAAAGAAACAAAGTGAGACACAGAGACAAAGAATGTAGATAAAGAAGAAAATTCAGTGTGTTTGGAGGAGATGATGAGATGGGATTTGCCTCAGGAAGAAGCGACATCCCATGTGTGTGTGTGTGTGTGTGTGTGTGTTCGAGAGAGAGAGCCACAGGCCTCAAGAACCACAGGCAAAAAGCAAGCCCAAACAAACATTTTCACTCTCACCATCGCATCTGCTGCTCTACCTGTTCTTCTCCCCACAACCCACAGAGTTAACGGTGTCTCGACAATAAAAGTGATTTAACCAACAACAAACGACTTTGCTCCATCTGTGTGAGAGAAAAAACTGCAAGATGAAGCTGCTGTCAGACACTGACACACAGAAAATAAATGTTCAGAGAAAAAAAGAAAAAGACAAACACACACAGTCCTGTTCAGATGATATGATGTTGTCAACCTCCTGCTAACAGCCTGCAATTAGCAGACCAAACACAATTTAAATGGCCCATATATATATATATATATGTGTGTGTGTGTGTGTGTGTATGTATATATACACACACACACATATAATTAAATGAATTAAATAGTATAAAATAGTTTTAGCATGTGACACTGCAGAACATTTCACCTACCCATGTATGATTGACCTCTGACCCCCCCGCGTCTGCAGTGAACCAACGTGTCTGTCTGTCATCCAGCGCAGTGGTTGAAATCTCTGTGCTGCCATGACAACGGGTAAATTGGCTGACCTTTTGACCCGCATCCATCAGCCAACACGTCACTGGAAACCCCATAAATGACCTTAGAGGAGAAGCAGGATGAGAGCATATAACGGATTACATGATACTGCGGTGTTTCAATCAAGTATTCAGTTAGTGTTAGACTGGAATAACAGTCTAGAGAACTGACAAGTTACTGTCCTCTGGGTTTTCTCGCATATTCCCAGAGGAAAATTATGAAACTCTCCTGGTCTCTGATGTTCCTCCTTGAATTAATTAGAAAAACTGATGCAAATAAGACAATTGTTGTCATACTATTAACTCAGGTAATATCGCATTTATTGTTTGAGTTCATAGTGAGATCTTTGAATTTTGACTGCGGACCAGAGTTATTAACTAAAACGAAACCCATGAAAAATTACTTATGCAAAAGTTAACGTTATGTTATTAAAAAAAAAAAAATGGTTTCCCATCTTTATTTAAAGTACTAAAATAACTAATAAACTAATACAATTAATAAAAACTGTTTAGGCATATAAAAAAGACAAAATTATGAAAAAAGAAATAAACAGAAAACAGTAAATATAAAAATATATATAATTCACAATATTTGTAAAACTGTATATCAATATTTTAAAACAGAAAATGTAAAAAAAAAAAATTAAATCTAATTCAAAATGACCTATCGTTATATAATAATATATAATCGATATTATACATTAAAAAGCTATATATCAATAATACTAAAATAACACTGCTGCAGAAATGAGTGTCTTGGCAAGTCTGAGATCTCTTCTGAAACTCTAAGGGCGATGTGAGATGACTATGATATTTTTCTTATGCTGAAAAAGACGTGAATAAAACCCTATAACTGATCTCTCTTTAATCTCAGAATTAACAAGTGTTATATTAAAGAAATCTCATTTGCAATTTTACAACTTTGTTTTTTTAAATAGCATTTTATTGAAAAGTTACCGTGATGCTTAAACACTCTAAATCGTTATGTAAACATTTCATTCAGTGCAATGCAGTGAAATTCAGTCAAACATCACAAAGGTTCGAGTATGTAAACAAGAGCAGGATATGATGCGCAGCTCCACACTGCCCCCTCTCGTCTGAACACGCAACTACAGCACGCAGCTTAAAGCGACATGTTGAATGCATAACTAACTTGTTAATTTGCATAACTAACTTGTTGATTTTTCCAGCTGATAATGGGCTAAATAACTCTAGCGGCACTGGAAAAGGGGTAAGAGAGAACTCCGCTAACAGCATCACACCGTAAAACAGTAAAAATCACGTGCTGATTGTTTAAAAAAAAAAAATTAAAAAAAAAAAAAAACGAGTAAATTCTCTCGAGCACAGCCCAAACCTTTCCTCAATTGTCTCATTTCGTTTCAAACTTTTCTGCTTCTCACAGCTCTCATGTTGACACTTCTGTTTGAGGCCTCCTCCTTCCAATCACCTCAGTTCTTCGTCACCTCGACACTCTCATTCCCTCCGTCATCTTCCTCTTTGTTTTTCCCTCCTTTGGAGAAACTGAACAGATGTTTTTTCCGTCCTCATGAAGCTTCTTTAATTGCTGTCTATAAACATATATGCATGCGCGCATACGCTGATAAATAAGAATGGGCCATTGCATCTTCTCTCTCCAGGAACAGGAAAATCAGCAGGTAGTTCAGTAAACAAGAAGAGGAGGAAGAAAATGACAAATGCTGAGAGGAAGTAGGAGGGAGCGGCAGGTGTGGAGTAATATCAGTGAGTGGAGGAGACAAACAAACTCAGTTCTAACACAGGCGATGATGGGAGTGACTCAAGAGAGGGTGTTACTGAGCAATTTTGACTCACCTTCAAACCAAGACCCTAAATCACCTAGAATAATGGCTCTTACAGACAGGAGAGGGGAAAAACAGCAGAGCAAATAATGCAAAATTCAAATAATAAACTGCGACTGAAAGTTTAATGGTGCTTGGATAGCAAAATATTTTGCAGCGATGCCATTAGGGACTATTTTTGGTTTCCCAAAAGAACCTTTCAGTGATCAGTTTTTTTCTTAGTTTAAAGAACGTTTGAATAATCTAAAAAGAATCAGTTTCCACTATAAAGAATCTTTTGTGGAATAGAATGTTTCTATAAATGTTAATATTTTTTCATTAAACCAAAGTTGACAAAGAACCTCTATTTTTAAGAGGAGAAAAGCTTCACATATCATGTCAAAGGTCCACAGTATCGACAGTATTTTTGTGGGAAATATTCAGTAATTTGGTGGAAATCAATCAAATCCATGCCGACCACAACATCTTAGTTTTCATGTTTTCAAAGTAAAACTCATAAATGTACAAAATAGACATCTTGCGCACTCATATATAGCTTGAGAAACTTTTTAAACATTGATCCAATAAGGTTATTCTTAAGCTTTTAATATTTTGTATGCAATTAAGCATGCAATTAATCACCAATTGTGAAGTGTACCTTATTCTTTATTTTAAAAGGGACAATGCACATTAATTAAATTAAGTAAAAGTGCCATATTAAGTCCACAAGTACATAAAGAACAAACATTCCAGCAAACATAGTCAAAGAATAGAAAAAAAAAAAAGAATTTATATAAAAACAGAAGCAAGAAACCACTACTTCAAATTATGAAGACATTATCCAATAACCACTCTTTTATCGATTCAGAAAAAGAAGCAAAAGATGTAATTGTTCTTAGTTCTATAGGTATAATATTCCATAGTATAGTATATATTTGCTTATTAATATTAATAGAATGAATATTAATGAACAAAAATGCTAATGTTTTAGTGGTAACACTTTAAAATACTGTTCAATTTGTTAGCATTAGTTAAAGAATATTTATACAGCATTCACGAATCTTAATTTCTATGTATACTAATACATTTGTAACATTTAGAGTTACATAAATTAACACTGTTTACCATTGTATTGGATGTCCAATGTAAAATCTGCATCCTGAAACAATGACCTAGAGCTGAGAGATGCACTGGCTCTCGATGAGTATCAGATTGATGTTATATAGTGAAATTAGGATGTGCATATAACAAATAAAAAACTCCAAACTGAAGAAAATCAAACGCTGACGCCGTATACTCAAGAGCTACTGAGGGATTATGGGAAATAGTGTCTATTGGGCCAGAGTGCCAACAGGATTGGGACTCCACACACACACAGAGACACACTGAGACGTGCCGCATGTCTAATCCCGAACACTAGACGATTCCCCAAGGAGGTGAGACTTCAAAAAGGATCCCGCCCACAGCTACAGAGATAAAGCACCTCACAATTTTCAATTAACCAGTCTTTTTCATGTTCCGTTGCGTTCTCTCGGTTTGTTTGTCTTGTTTGCTTCAAATTCCATTCTTTCCGTCATTCCTCTCGCTATCTTCCAGGGCAAAGGTACCCACACACGGAGAGACGAATGCACAATGTTTTCTTCACGCTGTGAGGTGCATATCAAGCGCCGAGTTACAGCCCCTTAGCGTAACGATGACAAATAACGATAACGGCCCGCATCAGAGCGTTTGCATCCTGGCTTCAGGCTACAGGCCCAAAATACTCACTGTTGACTTCTAGTTGTGAGTGTCTGTCAATATCATCCACAGAAAACCCCCGGCAAATGCTTCTCCCTGGCAAGTTGCGCAAGTATATGCCTCAGGCCCTGATTTCCGTGGACTGAGAAAAGTCTGATATTAAACGAAATTTTTAAAAAAGTAAAAGGAGTCAACAACTCATCTACATGTTGGCTGAAGATGGGAGGCGATATCCCAAGCACATATTTGATGACAAGGCCGAATCGAGAGGCAAAAAGAAGTGCTGACAACTACCGACACACTGAAGTGAGCGATCGCTCGAGGGCCTTCATCACCAAAAGCACCGGATGAGTGACAAGGTGGAAGCCTGCTGGAAAAACGAGCGCTTCTTATATAATTCAACAGGAGGGCATATGAGCGCTTATGCCAAGCAAGAGCACGAACATGATCTTTCATATTAGTGAGGCGTTAAAACTCCTAATTGCCCTGTTGAAACTCATTGGGTGTGACATCAAAAAGACACAAAAGAAAAGAAAAAAAAGGCCAGTGAGGTGTCTACTTGATTGCCTCGAGTAAAACGCCCCTGATTTGCATATTAATTGATATGCGGGAAGTGGGGAACACTGGCGATGCAAGATGTGGCGTCCTTCAAACTCCCTGTCCACGTAAACGCGAGTCGGCACGATACGTCGCAAGATATTTAGACGCTTAGACAGTGATGTGTTCATTACCTGGGGCTCTGTGTGAAAGAAAACAGGAACTTCTCAAAGTGACATACAGGAAGTTCCAAATGACCATCTTTTCAGCTTTCTTTGAAAGTTCCACTGTGGAGCAGCAGGATTTGATGGTGAGAACCAAGTCCTGTTTAAAACCAAAGAATAAAGAAAAGAGTGGCAACCTAAAACAAATCCCATGAATCTACAAAACAAACAACTTGAACATTAAAACCATAAAATCAGGACAGGACTGTTACATATTACATAAAAGTGCGGCCTGTAATAAAATGTGTATAGTACCATAATAATGCATTTACACATTTTAAAATACTTGCTAAGCCATTAAAATAATAATGTTTGATTATTACGTGTGCATAATAATAAAAAAAATTGAATCATTTAGCTGAATTTTTGCTTAGGTTTGAGTTATTTTGACTGCATTTTTATAAAAATGAATATAGCACTGTATTAATGCATTATACTTTACAATTCTTGCAAAGCCACTAAAATAATAATTTCTGATTATTACTTGTTAACTTTTAATGCATTTTTTTCCTCACAAAAATCAGTTGGAGATCAGACAATAACTGCTGATAACCATATACTATAGACCCAAGGTAAACTGTGCAAACATTATAGCCTTATTCAAAATATATTACTGATAAATTTATGATTTCTATGAAAACAAAAAAAGGATCTAATTGAATTAATAAAATAATCCAATAATAAGTCAACATGCACGCTTTTGTTTGTTAGTTAATTTTAGTTACACATTTTATGCTTGCAAAACCATTAAAATAATCATGTTGATTATCATTTGTGTATTTTATGTATGCATGTTTGCATTAATTTATTTGTTTATTATTTATATGCGGAGGGACAATGAAACTTTGCATGAACTTATTTTTTTCCTCTCACAAAAATTTAAGATCAAACAATAATTGCTGATTTTTTATTTATTTATTTATGAATGAAAGAATGAAGGAATGAGTGAGTGAGTGAGTGAAAAAGAAGAAGAAAAAAAAAAAGATCCGAGTTGACAATTTCTAAAGAATTTTGCCCAAAAGTCAATTAGGAAGCTTTTTCTGACTCAGGCTTCCTCTGTGAACTTCACTTAATTCATGCAAATCTGCTTTACAACCTTATGTTATTTATGTAGAGGATTGGTGGAAACTCAAACTCTTCAATGCTGGTATCAAAAATGATATTCAACACTTCAGTGCCAAAACATCGGTTTAAAGTTTCACACATCATGGCAGAAACAAGACTCAGTAAACACTGAGATCAGACGTTACCTATAAAAGCCACCTAATGCATTCTGAGCTGGAATGGAGAGCTTTAAAACTCAAACATGCTCTATCAAAGTGGACTTCAAAAGCCCTGCTGCTCAAGTTAAAATATTCCCTCTCACGAGAAAAGCCTTTGCATGTTCACAAGGTCCTCTGCAGTCAGCAGACATTCCAAATACTGACGGTCTCCATGGTTTCGGTCCGTAACAGTTGTCAATCAAAGTGCACTGGAGAAGGAAGAGGTTGCTCTGGGACATGAGGCCTAGAGTTCATACAGGGAGAACATGCATTATGCATTACAGCAATAGGGAGAACACCTGAGGAGAAGCAGCAGGACATGATGTGAATAAGGCATGATAGTAAGATCCTGATGCACTGCAGTCTGGCTACAGAGGAAAGAACCTCAAGAGGAACGACAAAACTGCTCCACGGCAGGAGACTAAAAGCATGTAATGGTACATCTATAGTATATTCACACACGTCTACAGACGTTCATATTTCAGAACAGTGCGAGTATTGGAAAATCTCTAAATGGCCTTTAAAAAGTGGAACTTCTCAAGGTGTTGAGATCATAAAAGAAGAAACACTATAAATATAAAAACAACTTCATTCGGGGGTCTTCAAAACGTCACACTGATCAAACCATCTGAAGAACCTCTAAGGGTATCAATGACCATATAAAGAAATGAAATGAAGAAACATACTATAAAAACAAAAACATAACTTTGCTGGACCATTTGAGGGTGTTCAGTACGCCATACTGATGGAAAACTTTGGAGAATCTCTAGGCACTCTTTAAAAAGTGATTGAACCCTTTGAAGAATCCCTGGAAGTTCTCAAGGTATCGATGATCATAAAGGGAAGGAAGAAACATCATAAAAATTCAAAGATAACTTGAGGCAACATTGAATGTCTTCAGACTGCAACTTGGCAAAAATCTTTAGAGAACCTCTAAACATAACTTTTTTTTAAAGTTTTTATTTTTAAATGATTAGAATCATAAAGGGAAGGAAGTAACACTGTAAAAATAAAAACAACTGTAGACGACTTGAGGGTGTTCAGAATTTTTGTAGAATCTCTAAGTGCCCTTTAAAAAGTGAAGTTCTCAAGATGTTGAGATCATAAAGATAAAGAAAAAACACTATAAACATGAAAAGTATTGAAGGGTTTTTTTCATAGTGGAAAATGGTTCTTCAGAGTATTAAAATGGCCCTTTTAAGAATCGTTCACTAAAAGGGCTGTTTTCTGTAGAACTTACAACAAGGAACCCATAATTTCCTAATAGAACTCTTAATAATGCAGTAATCCAGTCATAAGCAAAAGGGATAGTGGCAATTGAAATATACTGAAGTATACTGTAAAGAGCATTTGAAGCACCTTCTAATGCGCTCTTGTAATTCAAACAGTAACATGGAGCTAAAAACACTAAGGTCATGGGTTTAGTTCCAAGGGTGAATGCAATGTAAAACAACTTCATCCAATGCATTAATAAAAAAAAATATAACTTATAAAACAGAGGGAAGGCCAGCAACATGTTGGGTGGCAAGAAAATTTTCAAAGCACCTACTTAACTAAGTCCAACCAAAATGGCTGTGTGCATACAAGTGTAACAAAACCTTTACTTGTAGACTAAAAATAAAATACTAAACTGGTCTAAAATCAATCTACCTATCATCCAGCGCCTCCAAAACTCAATCTTTATAGATTTCTGCACTCAACTTCATGTACCTGGAGTAAGAACAGCACTTCCATGAGATGGACAAAGTAAGCCAGACATGAGTAGGAGTAAGTCCACAAAGTAAGAAGGAACTGTCAGCAATGTCAAAGCCCACACATATTACCCTTTCATTACCAGTACTCTTTCAAAGCCTCAGGCATGTCTCATGGCAACCCGGATGCGAGAGAGGACTGCGTATGTCCAGAGTCCAGACATTCCTCCGTTCACACTGATGCTGGAGAAAACCCATGTTAGAGACAAGAGCACAATACTCCCAACACGCATTACAAAGGCTAAGAAAAGTATTGTAACTGTAAAACAGTTTCCAAATCCCTAGCAGCAGCTTCACACACTTTGGACAATTTGCAGTTGTTAAAGTGAAGCTTGGATCTTATTCAAGTTTAAATTAGATCAAAAATCAGCTTAAATCAGAAAATACATTGTCTAAGAATCCTTGATTAACTCAGTCCAGACATGATAGATTTAATCAGAAAATGAATTGTCTCATTTCTTTGCTTAGAAAGACATCATATAAAATAAAACTCATGATTTACTATTCAGAGAGCATTTCAAAACATCACAAGCACTCCAGATGCAAAATTCATTGCAGAAAAGGCAATCCCAAAATGCATTGTGACAAGTACAGTGACAAAATTGGCAGCTGAGTTCAGAAATGATAAAATGGTTGCTTGGTGTTTTAACACCATGCCAGCTTCCTTTGCTTTTTTTTGGTTACGCTTTATTTTAATGTGTCATTGTTACAGTGTAATTACACATTTAATACTGAGTAATTAACTACATGTACTTACTATATGGTTAGGGTTAGGATTAGGCTCAGGGTTACTTGCATGTAATTATGCATCATTAATTGTAATTACATTAATAGTAAGTACATGTAACGTGTAACAAGGACACCTTAAAGTGTTACTGCTTTTTTCATGGCGAGTAACAAGTTAAAATACTGTAAAATAGCAATTTAAAAACCTATATAAGGCTTTTAAAGTTTGCTTTAAATAACAACTCTAAAATGGGTTAAAGTTTAATTTCAGTAAAAGACAAAACAAGATAAACAAAGTCAGTCTATGGGTTTTTTCCCATCCGATTTATAATTCGCCAGTTAAAAAATCCAAGTTATTAACATGACCAAGGTATCAATTACACCCGATGTGCAACCAAAATTTAATACTTGAGGTTAGGGATTTTGAAAATTCCTTAACCCAAAGTATGCGCTACAGTAATAGTGATGCTTCTTCAGGCTGAAATGGGGACAAAAAATAAAGTAAAAACCCCAAAAACTTGAGTTTGACATGTGCTGTGTTTATTTGAACAATTCTGTTACCAAATATCTATTAAATATACATCTCTCATTCAAGTTCAAAGCATCAGAGGAGACAGCTAAACCCCAGCATTTACAAGCACGTCTGACGTCTGGACTCCCCGTGTCCCGTCCCATTAAGGCCCCCCAGGCATTTGGCTTTCTCTTGGACTGACCGGACAGAACGAAAACACGTTGGAAGCGAGACAGAGGGAGAAAGCAAGCGAGAGCGTCTCCACAGCGATAGCGTGACTGTAAAGCTCAGGATATGAGAAACGCTGGACGGTCACTCCAGCTCATGAAGAAGATTAGATTTAGATGGGGTTAGAAACCATAATAGAAGCCATCCAGCCTTAAGTGTTACCGCCAGGAGACAAGAATCATAAATTACAGTCCAAAGGATTTTTTTTTTTTTTTTTACATTGTTCATATAAAGGTTATTTAAAAAAAAAAAAAAAACACTTCTATGACTCCTACGCGACAGTTTTGAAGGTCTGCAATATCAAGTTGGTTTGGTGGATGAGCCGGTTGGCACTGGCAAATACGTTTATTGCCCTGGAACAAAGGTGGAGAGGGAAGGAGTATAAATTAGATCTGAACACATATTAATGTTAGAAATGAAAGTACAAATGTTATGCAGTGAAATTTCAGGGTTCTCCAGGCAAAAGAGCTGGTTTAGGTTAAATGAGCTGAGTCATGTAATGATAATATACACAACTTTTCAAAAGTTTGTGGTCAGTAAGTTTTTTTTTTAAGATGCATTAAATTGACCAGAAGTGCGAGTAATGACATTTATAATGTTACAGAAGTTCTGTTTTATAAATGCTGTTTTTTTTAAACTTTCTGTTTATCAAAGAAACCGGAAGAAAAAAAAATGGATCACAGTTTATGATGCAGCACAACTGTTTTCAATAGTGATAATAATAAATGTTTCTTGAGCAGCAAATCAGCATATTAGAATGATTTCTGAAGGATCATGTGACACTGAAGACTGGAGTAACGATGCTAAAAATTCACTTTTGAATAAATCACAGGAATAAAACACATTTTAAAATATATTAAAATAGTTTTTTCTTAATAACATTTCACAATATTACTGTTTTACTGCATTTTTGATCAAATAAATGCAGCCTTCATGAGGGTAAGAGACTTCTTTCAAAAACATTTCAACTTTTGAATTCTATTATTTATTATCAAATGCAAATCACACATGTCCAGTACTTTTAAGTAATATTTTACCTTTAATATTCTACATTTCCCAATGCTTTTATGGAGAATAATGTTAAATGCAACAGAACAATGAATTATGTTGAAGCTGGTTGTCAATTAAGAAAAAAAATCTAATTTCTAAAGCTATCCCTGTAACCAACATTAAAATGATCAAACATTATTATGTTAATTAGTTCATAAGAGATCATTAAAACAGCAAATCTGCTGATCTGAAGCCTCACCTATGGATATGTTATTTAATTTCAAAAATCAAACTCCATTTACTGTCTTATGTTTTTGTTGTGTTGAAAACTTTCTACCAAGAACTTTCCATTACAAATTTACATGAAAAACTTTTTTGGAAAGAAAAAATGCAAATAATAAAGGTGAAGATAATGAGGTAATTCTTCAAATTCCCATACTTTCCGTCTTTGAAGTACGTTTTCAGAGTGTCGCTGAAGCTTTTTGAGTGTTTCACAAACTCCTTCTTCTGATGCTCAAGTGCCTGGAAAACACAAAGCCATTTTCATTTCTTCCTTCAGTAAGTGAGGGATAGAGATGATGTTATACAGTATACTGACTGCATCCATCTCATAATGTGTGTGTGTGTGTGTACGGTCTCTCACCCTTCTGTTCTGGTACTGGTATTTCTTAAAGACATTGTTCACCGTGTCCAGTAGTTCTTTTATGGCACTGGCTATATCTCTGTAAACACCGATTAAACAAATGTTCAGAAATACTGTATGCCATGTGACTTTTTATGCATTTTATCAGCCACATTTATGACCTTGAGCAGGGAAAAGTAAAAGTGGTGAATACACAAGATTTTACAGTTAATGCATTTTACATACAACTGATAGAATTCTTACATTGTCAAAAAATTTAATTAGTAAAATTTCATCCCCCAAAAAAAAAAAAAAAAAAAAAAAAGGAAAAAGAATGCAGAATCCTACTGCAAGGCTTCAAGACCTATTTTTCTTTTGGTTTGGGGGTGAAATAAGAACCAGATGTTTTTTTTTCAAATATGAAATAAATACTTCAAAAAGAAACTGTCAGGGCAAGTGCAAATGTAAAAACTGACGTAATGAAACGCAAGCCAAGGGGGAAAGGGGAATTTTTTGTTAGTTTTTGTGTGTGATTGTGGGCATAAAAACGTTCTCACTTGATTGTCTGCAGGAAACGGACTCGGTCGTTGATTTCGTCTGGGATTTTGCTGAGGATCTGTTTCAGAGCACGAGCTCTTTCATTCAGGTCCTGGAACTCCCGCTCAGGCCTGTCAATCATGTACTCTGCACACAAAGAACACGCCCACAGGAAACACTCAGTCACCACAGCAACAACAGATGAGTCGCCTCTAAGAACCTGTCATTAAAATGTGATGCACTTACAGACATAATGGAACTTAACTACTTTTAATGGCCAATCATGATTGACAACCATCTGAGAAACTGTAATACGTTCCATTGAACAGAAGTGCAGAAACTTCTACATTATCCTGTAAACTGTTAGGCACCTCAGTGTATACAAGGATAGATTACAGTAGGAAGAGCAAAACGAGGATTTTACAATGGGCTTGGATTCAATTTGGAAGTACATTTATTATTCTTTACATTTCAAATAAAAACAAACGAGCATTACCCAGAAACCCGGTGCGTGTCTGTGCATTCATTAGCAGTATAAATCTGAACATGTCAAAAACACTTGCAAAAAGCACAGAATTCAATTATGAGGGAAAATACATTACAGATATTACTAGGTTTTAATTCATGAGGAAACAGCTCCCCCTAGAGGCACGAGGCTGCAACGCTAACAACACTTTGCACTGCAAACCATACACAATGTTCTTCTGCTCTTTAAAAATGGGGAAAATCATACACACCTTCAACATCGTCGGCAGCCATTCGTAATAAAGACTCGGTGAAGTTGATCTCCACGTTCTTCTTCTCCAGAATTTTCATGATAATATCCTGAGTCAGTCCTGGGTTCTCCTTCTCTGCCTGACATCAACAAACCAAGAGCACAAGTCAGTCCAACACAATCGCAAATAAAGCATTTCTGATATTTAAAAAAACATAGATTTCACATGTGCTAAATTATGAAGAATATTTGTTATAATACATACATAAATAATACATACAGTATAAACCTAAAATTTAAAAAAAAGTGTTTCTACGAAATGTTACAAACAAAGCAGCTAAATACATTGAAATACATGAATTTTGTATTTTCTCAATTGAATTTTATCATAAATGTATGCTAATTACAACTAATAAAGTTTAAACATCGTAATTTATATTTACGATTTATTTTACACACAAAATTATTTTATAAAGATTTGACATGCTGAATTACGAAGAGGAAAACAAAGAAAGTTTGTTATAAGAGTTTCACAATTTGATCAATATATCACACTTTTCACATCTTCAAACTTAAACACGTTGTTTCATTTGATTAAATATTTACTATCAATCAATATTTTATGTATATTACTACCATTAGGAAAAGATAAATGAAAATGTCAAAGTGCTTTCATGATTTGGCTTCTAACATTATGATTTATATGACTGTTACACAACAGTATTACAAAGCCATGAGTGGAAACGGGGCTGCTGAGACAGCAAAAGCAGAAAAACTATGATTTTCTTGCTGAAATCTCATGGTAAGTGAGATATTTCAGGAAAGATGGAAAAAAAAATAAAACCCCAGAAGACTCTGAATCAAAACTGAAAGTGCACTTCTCTAGCATCCTTTTTCTCCCCTGTGATCCACTTATAATGTTCTTCAAGGTTTTCGTGATTAGCCAAAAACAGTTACTCATGACTAACTTTCTCTGGCCCTAATAATTTTGTTACAGTATGTTTAAAATGTAATCTTTATATGCAAATGACCTCTGTTATGATCAGGTGCATCAGGATAGGCAAAGTTGCTGAATATGAAATGTAAAATTGGCCATCATATGCGAATGCTTTAAAAACATGTTCATGTCAATAAATGACAATTTCCTAATGACCCTCCTTTTGCAGTTTAGATTTCACCTTTAGATTTTGCCTTTGGATCTCTTCTTCCGAACGAGCAAGGAAAACTACTGCCTAAATATCTATTCTGACTGACACTATTTTCTGGTCTTGGTGACATCAGCAGAAAAGGAAAGTCATTTTAGAGGTGGAGCAAGTTACTACATTGTGATATAAGATTATGAATACATTTTATTTCTTTGGAATAACATGCACTGATGAATCATGCACGAGTAAATGGGATCCATTTTGACTTCTACTTGATGTAAATCAAATTCGGATGGCCTGAAGGTGATTTTCTGACACATTAAAAAAAAAAAAGATGAAGAAATGATAATGACTGAATCATGTCATATTTACTCACCTTTATGAAAGCTGCTCTCAAAGTCTGTGCCGCAGACAGATTTACTCTCTCCAGCTGTAGCACACACAAAAGCCATTTTAATTTACTGCAAGATAAAGCAGGCTGTTTGGTTTTAGTGTTGCACACATTATACACAGTCATTATCACCACATTAAAATGGAAATATAGTTGGTTGTAGGTGTAGATTTTGCCTCTAATTGAATAGAAACATAAATGAATCCACAGAAGCACATGTAGGCCGTGTTAACTGTGCTCATATGTGACTATGAAGATTATAATGTTACAAAAGATTTCTATTTTAAAAGAACTATTCTCCTGAACTTTCTATTCATCAAAGAATACTGAAAAAAGGTGTTTTCCACCTGTTTTCAACACTGATAATAAAATGTTTCTTAAGCAGCAAATCAGCAAATTAGAATGATTTCTGAAGGATCACGTGACACTGAAGACTGGAGTAATGATGCTGAAAATTCAGCTTTGCATCACAGGAATAAATGACATTTTAAAACATTCACATAGAAAAGAGGTATTTTAAACTGTAATAATATTTCATAATATTACTGTTTTACTGTATTTTTAATCAAACAAAAGCAAAAATTAAAAAACATTAAAAAAAAAAATCTTACCAACCCCAAATTTTTGAAAAGTTGTGTAACAATCTATTAAGCTAAATATTTGAAAAATAAAAATAAAACAACTTAAAGTTACAAAACAAAGCAGCTAAATACACTGAAATACATGAATTTTGTAGGCCTAACTATTTCAGTCAGTTGAATTTTATTATAAATTTACACTCATTACAACAAAACGTTTAAACAGCGTATTTCAGATCAACAAAAAACATATTAAAAGAGCTACATGTAATATTTAATATTTAACAAAGCTAGAGGTCGACCGATATGGGTTTTTCTCTGGCCGATGCCGATGCCGATATTTAGAAATCAGGGCAGCCGATGGCCGATATATGATGCCGATTTTTTTGGCCGATATGTTTGGCCGATTTTCGTTCTTTTTTTATTTTTTTTCCCTTGACCGATTAATACAATCAATTAAACGGTTTAAAAAGTCATTTTTTTTCAGTAATTTATCAAAATATTTAAAAAGGTTTGCTGCATGGTTAAAATATGCTATGCATATAAAAAAT
>JAFVLL020033132.1:43983-78211 GCA_021397915.2 Tor tambroides
AAGAAATTCATACAGGTTTGGAACTACTTGAGGGTGAGTAAATGATGACAGAATTTCCATTTTTGGGTGAACTATCCCTTTAACATCTTGTGAAGAAAAAAGCTGCATATTTGTAAGAAATAAATTGGTCCTTAAGGTGATTTAACTTTAAACCATTGCTTCTGGCTAAAATATGAGTCCATAATCCATAATAACGCTTCCTCCTGTGAAAAAGTCCTGTTGTCCTCTCACATCAAAATCCACTCACATATGTGTTTAGAATCATTTTGGCTTAAATGGTGCTTGATCTCTGCAGATTTCTCTCCTGATTCAGATGAGACAACTTTTTCACAGGAGAAATAAATATTATACAGGTATTTTAGCCACAGTTTGAAGTTAAAAAAAAGGTATAAAGATGTGTGTTTGTTAGAAATAAATCCATAATTTTTGCTTTTCAAGATGTTAACTGATGAACTGGAGTGGTGTGGATTATTGTGATGTTTTTATCAGCTGTTTGGACTCTCATTGTGATGGCACCCATTCACTGCAGAGGATCCATTGGTGAGCAACTGATGTAATGCTACATTTCTCCAAATCTGTACTGTTGAAGAAACAAACTCATCTACATCTTGGATGGCCTGAAGTGAACACATTTTCCACAAATTTTCATTTTTTGAATGAACTGCTCCTTTACTTACAGCTTCTGAGCTCATATACAATTTTCCCAAGATGACCTGAATGCAGCGTAAGGCCATTTATACAACAAGGAGGAAGAATAAGCAGCGACCTTCAGAGTTAAACAAACTCTTCCCTAAGAGTTAAACATCAACTGTATTGATAATCTGCTCATTGAAAGGCTTGGTTGAAAGACAGAGGATTTGACAGCTCAGTTAAATTGCAAAGTGCATACGTTACACCGGTTTTGCCATCAAGCCTCAAAGTTTCCGCAGGGCGTTTTCTGTGCTGTTTTTCTGTACCTCATTGTCACAGCTCCTAACAAAAAACACCATCAAACTCTCATTCCAAAAAGTTTTCATTGTGCTTGTCAAACTCAGACGCAGATCATACGAGAGCAACACGAGGAATGCTAAATATGTCTGTGTTATGGCTTCTGGTGCGGAGAAAATGAGCGGCACTCAACTTCCATTATTCATCTGCCCACTGGCCATATACTTATTCAAGGTCCTGAACAACTGTCCCGTACACGCTAGTCATCCATTCCAATCAGTGTGCTAATGCAGCCACTGAGGCGTGCAGAATAAAGGTAGTGGCCGGCGTCTCAACTCTCCTGACTGAAGATCATACACTAAACCTTGTGATTCACAATGGTGTGATTGAAGGAGTAGTTTATCTTAAAATAAAAATTCAGTCTTTTGCTCAAACTAATGCCCTCGGTCTGAGATCTTAAGACTCTGTGAAACTCAAAAGAAGATTTTTCTGAATAAAACTAGTTGGTCTTTTAACATGCAATAACAATGAATGGAAAATGGAGCTTTAAGCTTAAAAAAGGATGAACAAGCACCGTAAAATTATCCTGCATGGTGTGCATGCTATATTTCAAGTCTTTTTAGTAATAAGACAGCTTTGTGTGACAAACAGATAGAAATTTAGGTTGTAAATCAGATGATAAGATCACTGAATCATTTGAGTTCAAAAACCAAATCAGTCCAATTTATGAATGATTCACAGATTAGTTTTGTGAACTGGATCAACAGATTTACTGATCAAATCTGACTCAAAAGAATGATTCGGTCACAAATTGTATAAACAAACTACCATTCAAAAGTTTTTAAGAGTTTTATTTTATTATTTTATTTTTATTTTTTTAAATATAGAAAACTTGTATTCAGCAGTTATGCATTAAACTGACCAAAAGTGACAGCAAAGTCATTTACAGTGTTACAAATGATTCCTACTTCAAATAAACGCTATTTTTCAAATTTACCATTAATGAAAGAATCCTAAAAAATGCATCAAAGGTTCAATAAAAATATGATGCAGCACAACTATTTTCAAAACTACTAAGAAATATATCTAAAGCAGGATCATGTGACACTGAAAATTCAGCTTTCCATCACAGGAGTAAATTACATTTTAAAATATTTCAACAAAAAAAACAGATATTTTAAATTATAATAATATTTTACAGTTTTTACTGTATTTTTGATCAAATAAATGCAGCCTTGATGAGCATAAAAGGCAGTGAAAATATTATTGACCTCAAACTTTTGAATGACACAGTATGGACTACTTTCATGGCTCTTTATGATGCTTTTTTGTTTTCATTACATTAAAAAATACAGAAAAACGTCATTTACAGGGGTTGGAATGAAAGGAAGTAAATAATGACATAATTTTCATTTTTGGTTGAACTACTCCTTTAATAGTTCAGCCATGGGTCTTTGAGCATTGCTTTTGTGATTTTCATGCCCTCATGGGTCTGAAATTTGATTATGAATCTTAGAAAAGCTAGAAATACAGATGAGCAGTGTGTTTTTTGCAAGCATTATCATGGAGTCTGATTTACAGTAGAGTCAATGAACACTTGAAGAACAGTGAAAAAATGTGTGCGTTTGTGTAAAAAAACTCAGTACGGCGTGCAGCCATGGTCCTGACGTGCGCTTGGCCGCGGGCGTCACTGTCGTAACCGCGTCTGTGTGTGAGAAAAAGCCAGTGAGTTTGAATATTGATGAGGAGAGGAACAGTCAAAAGAGGCTTCTCTCTTATGCAGATTCACTGAGCCGCCGTCCACGCCTGAGATGCTCCAGTAAACATAATTTAATTTGAGCATCAGGATAATCCAGACAGGAGGAATGTTTCAAATAGCTTGTTAGTTATGCTCCGTTCACACTGCAGTGCATCCTCTCTTTCAGATGCACACACACAATGTTTTGCATGCTTCTTCGTCTCCACTTTATCACCCTCTAATTGTCCCCTCAGTGTTCGGTGAAGTTTTCAATTGCAGGACAGACTGAACCCTGGTGCAATCTTTCTACGGCTTTCAAAATACTATAGCGTGCAAGATATACATGGTTCATTAATCTATGAAAAATATAATGCTGTTAAAACTAGATTTATGAAGAAAATGTGAGTGGTGCTTACCAGTGCAAAACCTGGCAGCATGATGCAAGTCTGCTTATAAAATGCACAGCTACTTGCAAAACAAAACAAAAATAACAATAATAAAAATCTCTCTCTCTCTCTCTCTATATAAATATATATATATATATATATATATATATATATATATAGAAAAACAACAAAATTTGTAAATAAAAAAAAACTACAAAATACTTATACTTAAAATAATGAAAATAAAATACATAAAACAATAATAAAATGAATAAACAACAAAACACAACATAAAATAACAAAACATTTACATAAGAAAAATAAAAAATATAATAAAAATTAAAATAAAAAAATATATATATAAAACAACAATAAAAACAAGACATATAAAGATATATAATGTAAGCAAATCAAAAAATAAAATACTAAACAAAAATAATTGAAAAAAAATCAACAACAAAATAAATACATAAAAAATAAAACAAATAACATAAGTAAAGCAAAGAATGAAATTAAAAAACACAAAAATAACACCAAAAATAAACTAATACATAAAATAAAAAATAAAACAAATAGAACAAAAATATAAATATCAATTTGAGTTTTATTTTATTTTATTATGCACGAGTTGCAGAAGTTGCAGCTGGCCAATTAGAATAGTACCATTTCCTTCAGTCTACGTAGTCATTGACAAAAGGCCCCAAAACCCCAAACCATTGAGCCACAAGTGCTTTTGCCTCCTGAAACGACTGTGTAGTCTGAGATCACTTGCATTATTAAAGCCAGCGTGGGTGTTTGTGTGCATTCGTGGAGTTGAACCGGAGTTCATTACGCCGTAGAATATGTATTGTTTCCTTTGGAGGAAAGCAACATGCATTTCAGCATCACAGGGAGGAAGTGAACACACAAACACACAGCCAGCTTTGATAAAACAAGAGTAGCTACTAATGAAGCTTTTATCATTCCCAGATTCTTTTTCAGCGCCCTGGCGAATTGGTTTGAGATCGTCTTTGATGAGCGCGAGCGTTCGACACAGACGCACAGACATACACGCAGACAGACAGACAGACTTTCATTTACATAAACGCAAACTGTTCCGTGTTTTTCTGAGACACCCGGACAGAGATAAAAGCGAGCTGTTTTGATCTTCTCTTTGATGAGTCTTGGACAGAGACAAGCACATTATGTTAAGATGCCAAATAACACTGGTGAAACAGATGAAGCCTCTTCAAACACCCCCTGCTGGTTATATCTTCCAGAAAATGAGGCCGAGCGAGACGAGAGGGCCATAGGGCACAGGAGGACCGCGGGACACGGGCAGAATGAGAGATGAGAGGCCGTTATGACTGCAGTGACATTCGCCACGTCAAAAAAATACAAATAAAAATAACAATCACCTCCACACTGGGCCCTAAAACCTGCTGGACATAAACGGCATAACTGATGCTATAATAATGATATTCAGAACAGGAATTACTAAAGGCTGGAATACACTACACGACTCATTCACTTACAGACTTTGTAAACAGTCACAAAGGAAAACTGGCCATCACACACTACAAGACTTCAAAAACTTTAAACTTACACCTTGTTGCTAGGAGACAAATGAAAACAATCCTCCTTATTCTTCCCGTAAAAATGGGCCATTTGTAAATTTCATGGGTCTCGCTTCCGTTCTCATTCGCTTCCAGCTATTTTTAGCTGTACAGAAACACTCGTTTTGCTGCTTGATACTGCAAATTGGTGTCTTACCATATTATTTTAATGTATTATCTTAATTATGAACACACTGGTTTGTAGAGCCTACAGTTTTATCGTTTACTGCACATTGTAATTCTTAGAATTACTAAATATTTTTTGTAATTTTTTGCAGATTGCAAGATTTTATTTTTTAAAGAAATTAATACTTTTATTCTTTTATGAAAGGATGCATTAAATTGATTTGAGACATTTATAACGTTACAAAAGACATTTAAAATAAATCTGAAATGTGTTCTTTTGAACTTTCATCAAAGAAAATAATTGTCCTTAAAAAATTGTATCATGGTTTCCACAAAAATATGAAGCAGCACAACTGTTTTCAACATTGATAATAATAATAAGAAGAAGAAGAAAAAGAAATTATCATATTAGAATGATTTCTGAAGGATCATGTGACACTGACTGGCATAATGATGCTGAAAATTCAGCTTTAATCACAGAAATAAATCACATTTTAAAACATATTAAAATAGAAAACAGGTATTTTAAATTGCAATACTTCACAAAACCACAAATTTTTACTCTATTTTTTGATCAAATAAATGCATCATTGGTGAGAATAGAAAACATCTTTTCAAAAATGTTACTGACATTAAACTTTTTTTTTTTTACTGAAACTAAACTTTGGTAGTTTTTCCAACATATCTTTATTTAACAGGGTTTCAGAATGACCTTGCAGTGAGAAAATAATGATCATCTTCATATCAACTACTCTTTAGGAGAGTCATCTATATTGAAAAGGAGGGAAAAACAGTTCGAGAAATGAAACAAAGTGAGACACAGAGACAAAGAATGCAGATAAAGAAGAAAATTGTGTGTTTGGAGGAGATGATGAGATGGGATTTGCCTCAGGAAGAAGCAACACCCTGTGTGTTTGTGTGTGTGTGTGTGTGTGTGTGTGAGAGAGAGAGAGAGAGAGAGAGAGTTAGAGAACCACAGGCAAAAGACAAGCCCAAACAAACATTTTCACTCTCACCGTCATCGCATCTGCTGCTCTACCTGTTCTTCTCCCCACAACCCACCGAGCTAACGGTGTCTCGACAATAAAAGTGATTTAACCAACAACAAACGACTTTGTTCCATCAGTGTGAGAGAAAAACTGAAAGATGAAGCTGCTGTCAGACACTGACACACAGAAAACAAATGTTCAGAGAAACAAAGAAAAAAACCAAACACACAGTCCTTTTCAGTTGAGATGACATCAAGTTCCTGCTCACAGCCTGCAATTAGCAGACCAAACACTATTTAAATGGCTTATATATATTAAATAGTTTTCTAGAATTAAATAGTATAAAATAGATTTAGCATGCGACACTGCAGAACATTTCACCTACCCATATATGATTGACCTCTGACCTCCCGTGTCTGCAGTGAACCCATGTGTCTGCCTGTCATCCAGCGCTGTGGTTGAAACCTCTGTGCTGCCATGACAACGGGTAAATTGGCTGACCTTTTGACCTGCATCCATCAGCCAACACGTCACTGGAAACCCCACGAATGACCTTAGAGGAGAAGCAGGACGAGAGCATCACGAATTACATGATACTGCGGTGTTTCAGTCAAGTATTCAATTAGTGTTAGACTGGAATAACAGTCTACAGAACTGACAAGTTACTGTCCTCTGGGTTTTCTCTCATATTCCCAGAGGAAAATTATGAAACTCTCCTGTTTCGTTTAGGTATCAGCTTTATCTTTGATGTTCCTCCTATAACTAATTAGAAAAACTGGTGCAAATAAGACAATTGTTGTCATACAACAAGGAAGCTATAAAGTTAATTCATGATAAGTGTGAGATCTTTGACTTTTGACTGCAAACCGAAGTTAACTAAAATTAAAACCATAAAAATTACTTAAAACGTTAACTTTTGCATTTTTAAAAAATAAATTAATTGTTATAATTATATTATTTCTCATCTTCATTTAGTTAAAGTACTAAAATAACTAATATATAAACTAATAAAATTAAAGAATTAAAGAATTATAGAAATATTTTGAAAATGACATTACGAAAAAAAATAAAAAAATTTAATCTAATTCAAAATATTTGCAAAAACTGTATCAATAATATTTTAAAACAGGAAATATATATCGATATCTATTAAAAACTATATATCAATAATACAATAAGAACACTGCTGCTGAAATGTGTCTTGGCAAGTCTGAGATCTCTTCTGAAACTAAGTGTGATGTGAGATGACTAGGACTTTTTTTTATGCTTAAACAGACTTGAATAAACCCCTGTAGCTGATCTCTCTTTAATCTCAGAATAAACAAGTGCTAGGCCTATATTAAAGAAATCTCATTTGCAATTCTACAACTTTGATTTTTTAAAAATAGTATTTTATTGAAAAAAATTATCGTGATGCTTAAACACTCCAAATCATTATGTAAACATTTCACTCAATGCAATGCAATGCAGTGGAATTCACTCAAACATCACAAAGGTTTGAAGATGTCAACAAGAGCGGGATATGATGCACAGCTCCACACTGCCCCCTCCCGTCTGAACACGCCACCGCCGTCGAGATGTGGAAACCATAACTAACTTGTTAATTTTTCCAGCTGATAATGGGCAAAATAACTCTAGCGGCACTAAGAGAGAGCTCTGCTAACAATATCACACCGTAAAACGGTGTTAAAAATAAAACCTGAGTAAATTCTCTCGAGCACAGCCCAAACCTTTCCTCCACAGTCTAATTTTCAAACTTTTGTGCTCTCTCACAGCTCTCATGTTGACATTTCTGTTTGACGCCTACTCCTGAGTCTTCGTCACTTCGACAGTCTCATTCCCTCAGTCAGCATCTCTTTGTTCTGTCGTCTTCCTATTTGTTTTTCCGTCCTTTGGAGAAACTGAACAGATTTTTTTTTTTTTTTTTTTTGTCTGTCATCATGAAGCTTAACTTAACATACATGCATGCGTGCTAAATAAGAACGGGCCATTGCATCTTCTCGCTCCAGGAAGAGGAAAATCAGCAGGTAGTTCAGTAAACGAGAAGAGGAGGAAGAAAATGACACAGCTGAGAGGAAGTAGGAGGGAGCAGCAGGTGTAGAGCGATCCAGTGAGTGGAGGAGACAAACAAACTCAATTCTAACACAGGTAGAGATGATGGGAGTGAGAGAGCAATTTGGACTTACCTTCAGAAACCCTAGAACTAATGAGACAGGAGAGGGGGAAAACAGCAGAGAAAATGATGCAAAATACAAATAATAAACTGCAACTAAACGTGGTTCATGCATACCCAAATATTTTGCAGCAATGCCATTAGGGTCTATTTTTTGGTTTCCCAAAGAACCTTTCAGTGATCAGTTCTTAAAAGAACTATTTTTCTTAGTTTAAAGAACGTTTGAATAATCTAAAAAATAATCCTTTTCCACTATAAAGAATCTTTTGTGGAATGGAAAGGTTCTATAATTTTTGGATTTTCATTAAACCAAAGTTGCCAATAAAGAACCTTTATTTTTAAGAGAGGAATAGTCCATATCACGTCAAATGCCTTGCGTCCAACCAACAGTATCAACAGTATTTTTGTGTTAAATATTCATCCATTTGGTGGAAGCTAATCAAATCCATGTGGACCACATCTTTTGTGCAGTATAGTTTTCATGTTTTCAAAGTGAAATTCATAAATGGGCAAAAAGAGACGTCTTGCACACCATAGATACACTGTAAAAAAAGAAAAAGTTGAGAAAACTTAAAAGTGTAAGGCAACCAGCATATTTTTGAGTTTTCTCAACTTGTTTTTGTGGGAGATTTTTGAGTTCTGAACTTTTTGTTGTAGAACTGAAAACAACAATTTGAGAAAACTCATAAATCTGCTGAAGCTGGTTGCCTTCTCAACTTTTTATTTTTTACAGTGTATCTTGAGAAACTTTTTTGTTTGAACGTTGATTCAATAAGGTTATTCTTAAGATTTTAATATTTTGTATGCAATTAAGCATGCAATCAATCACCAGTTGCAAAGTGTACTTGCTTATTAACATGAATAATTATATGAATATTAATTAACATAGAAATGCTGTTTTATTGGTAACACTTTATTAAAGAAGAATATTTATACAGCATTCATGAATCTTAATTTCTATGTATACATTTTTAACATTTCAAGTCATATAAATTGACATTGTTTACCATTGTATTGGATATCCAATGTATAATCTGCATCCTGAATCACTGAGCTAGAGCTGAGAGATGCACTGGCTCTTGATGAGTATCAAATTGATGTTATACAGTGAAATTAGGACGTGCATATAACAAACAAAACACTCCAAACTGAAGAAAATCAAACGCTGACGCCGTATACTCAAGAGCTACTGAGGGATTATGGGAAATAGCATCTATCAGGCCAGAGCGCCAACAGGATTGGGACTGCACACACACACAGAGACACACTGAGACGTGCCGCGTGTCTAATCCCGAACACTAGACGTTTCCCCAAGGAGGTGAGACTTCAAAAAGGATCCCGCCCACAGCTACAGAGATAAAGCACCCCACAATTTTCAATTAACCAGTCTTTTTCATGTTCCGTTGCGTTCTCTCGGTTTGTTTGTCTTGTTTGCTTCAAATTCCATTCTTTCCGTCATTCCTCTTGCTATCTTCCAGGGTAAAGGTACCCACACACGGAGAAACGAACGCACATTGCCTTTTTCACGCTGTGAGGTGCATATCAAGCACCGAGTTATGGCCCCTTAGCGTAACGATGACAAATAACGATAACAGCCTGCATCAGAGCGTTTGCATCCTGGCTTCAGGCTACAGGCCCACAATACTCACCGTCGACTTCTAGTTGTGCGTGTCTGTCAATAACATCTACAGAAAACCCCCGGAAAATGCTTCTCCCTGGCAAGTTGCGCAAGTATATGCCTCGGGCCGTGATTTCCGTTGACTGGGAAAGGTCTGATATTAAACGAAATTATAAAAAGAAAGTAAAAGGAGTCAACAACTCATCTACATGTTGGCTGAAGATGGGAGGCGATATCCCAAGTGCACATTTGATGACAAGGCCGAATCGAGAGGCAAAAAAGAAGTGCTGACAGCTACCGACACACTGAAGTGAGCAATCGCTCGAGGGCCTTCATCAGGAAAAGCGCCGGATGAGTGACAAGGTGGAAAAATGAGTGCTTCTAATTCAACAGGAGGGCATGTATGAGCGCTTATACGGGAGCAAGAGCGCCAACATGATCTTTCATATTAGTGAGGCGTTAAAACTCCTAATTGCCCTGTTGAAACTCATTGGGTGTGACATCAAAAAGACATAAAATAAAAAAAAAGACCAGTGAGGCATCTACTTGATTGCCTTGAGTAAAACACTACTGATTTACATATTAATTGATATGCAGGAAGTGGAGAATGGCGGCGATGCGAGATGCAGTGTCCTTCAAACTCCCCGTCAGCACGACACGCCGCTAGATATTTAGATGCTTAGACAGTGATGAGTTCATTACTTGCAGCTCTGTGTGAAAGAAAACAGGAAATTCTCAGTAAGTTGAAATACGTTGTGTTGGAGTTTAGCTGGAATACAGTCAAACTCCAGATGACCATCAAGTTCCGCTGTGGAGCAGCAGTATCTGATGGTGAGAACCAAGTCCTGTTGAAAACCAAGGAGTGATTAAAAGAGTGGCCACCGAAAACAAATCCCATGAATCTACAAAACAAACACAAATAAATTAAATTACAACCATAAAATCGACTTCTACATTATTTAGGGGTTTGTACTCTTAGTGGATTGAGACACAGGACATACTGCATAAAAAGTGTGGCCTGTAATAAAATGAGTTAGTACCATATTAATGCATTTACACATTTTAAAATACTTGCTAAGCCATTAAAAGCATAATGTTTGATTATTACTGGTGCATAACAAAAATGAAACATTTAGCTGAATTTTTGCTTAGTTTTAAATAAACTTTAATGCATTTTAATGAAAATGAGTATAGCACTGTTTTAATGCATTATGCTTTACAATTCTTGCAAAGCCAGTAAAATAATAAGAACTTTTAATGCATGTTTTTTTTTTTCACAAAAATCAGTTTTGAGGTCAAACAATAACTGCTGATGACCATATACTAAAGACCCAAGGTAAATTGTGCAATATTACTGCCTTATTCAAAACATATTACTGATAAATTTGACTTCTATGAAAACAAAAAGGATCTAATTGAATAATTGAAAAAAATCCAATAATAAAAGTCAATGTGCACGCTTTTGTTTATTAGTAAATATACACACTATGTTGCTTGCAAAGCCAAAAATCAATCAATTTGTGCATATTATTTATTATGTATTATTTATTTTTTGCGTGAGACATGAAACTTTTCATGAACTTCAGTTTCAGGTTGAAGTTAACTTATTTAAAAGACCTGTTAAAGATCTTTGGTATACTGTACAAAAATATCACCTTGATGAAAATGTAGTACTATTTTTATTATTATTATTTACCAATTCAAAAAAAAAAAAAAAAAAAAAAAAAAAAAAGAAGAAGTTGATAATTTCTGAAGAATTTTGTCCAAAAGTCAATCAGGAAGCTTTTTCTGACTCAGTCTTCCTCTGTGAACTTCACTTAATTTATACAAATCTGCTTTACGACCTTGTTTATTTCAAAACTCTTCAATGCTGGTATCAAAAATGATATTCAACACTTCAGTGCCAAAGCATAAGTTTCAAGTTTCACACATCATGGCAGAAACAAGACTCAGTAAACACTGAGATCAGACGTCACCTATAAAAGCCACATAATGCATTCTGAGCTCCAATGGAGAGCTTTAAAACTCAAACATGCTCTATCAAAGTGGACTTCAAAAGCCCTGCCGCTCATGTTAAAATATTCCCTCTCACGAGAAAAGCCTTTGCATGTTCACAAGGTCCTCTGCAGTCAACAGACATTCCAAACACTCACGGTCTCCATGGTTTCGGTCCGTAACAGCTGTCAATCAAAGTGCACTGGAGAAGGAAGAGGTTGCTTTGGGACATGAGGCCTAGAGTTCATATGGGGAGAACATGCATTATGCATTACAGCAATAGGGAGAACACCTGAGGAGAAGCAGTAGGACATGATGTGAATAAGGCATGATCCTGATGCACTGCAGTCTGGCTACAGAGGAGAGAACCTCAAGACAAGAGGAACGACAAAACTGCTCCACTGCAGGAGACTAAAAGCATATAATGGGTACATCTATAGTATATTCACACAGATGTCTACAGACATTCATATTTCAGAACTGTGCAAGTATTGGAGAATCTCTAAGTGGCCTTTAAAAAGTCAAAGTTCTCAAAGTGTTGAGATCATAAAGGAAAAGAATAAACACTATAAATATGAAAACAACTTTAAGGAGGGTCTTCAAAACATCACACTGATCAAACCATCTGAAGAATATCAATGACCATAAAAGAAATGAAGAAACACGCTACAAACAAAAACATAACTTTGTTAGACCATAGCTATGGAAAACTTTGGAGAATCTCTAGGCACTCTTTAAAAAGTGATTGAACCCTTTGAAGAATCCCTGGAAGTTCTCAAGGTATCGATGATTATAAAGTGAAGAAACATAAAAATGAAAAGATAACTTGAGGGACCATAGAGAGTCTTCAGATTTCAGCTTGGCAGAAATCTTTAGAGAACCTCTAAGCATAATTAAAATAAAAAAAAAGGTTTTATTTTTAAATGATTAGAATCATAAATGGAAGAAAGAAACACTATAAAAATAAAAACAACTTTGTTGGACGATTGGAGGGTGTTCAGAATGCCATACTGATGGAAACCTTTGGAAAATCTCTGCTGCCCTTTAAAAAGTAAAGTTCTCAAGAGTGTTGAGATTATAAAGGAAAATAAAAAACACTATAAACATAAAAACAACCTGAAGGACCACTGAGGTTTTTTATATAGTGGAAAAGGTTTCTTCAGATTATTAAAATAGTTGGAAACTTTATTTTTAAGAGTAGAAGAACATCCAGGCATGCTTTCAAATAGGGCTGTTTTCTGTAGAACTTACAAAAAGGAACCCATAATTTCCTAATAAGTTCCCAAAAGACTGTTTATGACTTCCTCAGTAATCCAGTCATAAGCGAACTGGTTTGTGGCACTTGAAATATATTGTAAACAGCATTTGAAGCACCTTCTAATGCGCTCATGTAATTCATACAGTAACATCTAAGGTCATGGGTTCAGTTCCAAGGCTGAACGCAATGCAAAATTACTTGGATAAAAGCGTTCATCCAATGCATTCGTGAAAATGTAAATGAAAGGTATTTTTTTCAGTTTTACAACAAATATAACTAATAAAACAGAGGGAAAGGCACCATGTTGGGTGGCAAGAAAAGTATCCAAGTCCAACCAAATTAAGTGGCAGAGCACATTATATACTAAAAATAAAATACAAAACTGGTCTAAAACAGCCTACCTATCATCCAATGCCTCCAAAACCCAATCTTCACAGATTTCTGCATTGCTGTGAATCTCAACTTCATGCACCTGGAGTAAGAAGAGCACTTCTATGAGATGGACAAAGTAAGCCAGGCATGAGAAGAAGTAAGTCCAGAAAGTAAGAAGGAACTGTCAGCAATGTCAAAGCCCACCCATATTACGCTTTCTCTTTCAAAGCCTCAGGTATGTCTCACGGCAACCAGGATGCGAGAGAGGACTGTGTATGCCCAGAGTCCAGGCATTCCTCCTTTCAAACTGATGCTGGAGAAAAGTATGTTAGAGACAAGAGCACAATACTCCCAACACACATACGAAAGGCTGAGAAAAGTATTTTACTGTTACAGGTAAAGCAAAAGTTCCAAATCCCTAGCAGCAGCTTCACACACTTTGGACAATTTGCGACTGTTGAAGTGAAGCTTGGATCTTATTCAAGTTTAAATTGGATCACACACGAAGTCTATGAATCCTTGATTAACTCGGTCCTGAAATGACAGATTTAATCTTAAAATGAATTGTCTCATTTCTTTGCATAGAAAGACATCATGTAAAGTAAAGCTGATGATTTACTATTCAGCCAGCATTTCAAAACATTACAGGCACTCCACACTCTTAAAAATAAAGGTTCCAAAAAAGTGTTTTTGCAATCATGCCATAGATAGAAGAACCATTTTTGGCTCCCAAAAGAACCTTTCAGTTAACAGTTCCTAAAAGAACCATTTTAAAAAAATCTAAAGAACCTTTTTCCACTGTGTTTGAAGGTTCCGGATGTTCAAGGTTCTTCATAGAACCATTGATGCCAATAAAGAACCTTTATTTTTAAGACTGCAGATGCAAATGCATTGTGGGAAAGGCAATCCCAAATTGCATTGTGACAAATACAGTGATTATCACCTTAAAATTAGCAGCCAAGTCTAGAAATTATAAAATGGTTTCCTTGGCTTTTTTTCAAGGTAAGTAACAAGATAAAATACTATAAAACATCAATTTTAAAACCTATATAAGCTTTTAAAGTTTGCTTTAGGTAAAAAAAAAAACTCTAAAATGGGTTAAGGTTTCATTCCAGTAAAAGACAAAACATGACAAAAACATAACTCATTTTTGTGCATGCAAATGTCCCTTCAAAGTCAGTCTATGGCTGTTGTTTTTTTCCCATCTGATTTATAATCCACCAGGCAAAAACCCCAACCGAAGTATCAATTACTCCCAATGTGCAACCAAAGTTTAATACTTGAGGTTAGGGATTAACCCACAGTATGAGCAACAGTAATAGTGATGCTTACCTTAGCATATCTTCAGGCTGAAATGGGGACAAAAAATAAAGTAAAAACCCCAAAAACTTGAGTTTGACATGTGCGGTGTTTATTTGAACAATTCTGTTACCAAATATCTATTAAATATACATCTCTCATTCAAGTTCAAAGCATCAGAGGAGACAGCTAAACCCCAGCATTTACAAGCACATCTGGATGCCCCATGTCCCGTCCCGTTAAGGCCCCCCCAGGCATTTGGCTTTCTCTTGGACTGACCGGACAGAACGAAAACACGTCGGAAGCGAGACAGAGGGAGAAAGCAAGCGAGAGTGTCTCCACAGCGATAGCGTGACTGTAAAGCGCAGGATATGAGAAACGCTGGACGGTCGCTCCAGCTCATGAAGAAGATTAGATTTAGATAGGGTTAGAAACCATAATAGAAGCCATCCAGCCTTAAGTATTACCGCCAGGAGACAAAAATCATAAATTACAGTCCAAAGGATTTTTTTTTACATTGTTCATATAAAGGTTATTTTAAAAAAAAAATACACTTCTATGACTCCTACGCGACAGTTTTGAAGGTCTGCAGTATCAAGTTGGTTTGGTGGATGAGCCGGTTGGCACTGGCAAACACGTTTATTGCCCTGGAACAAAGGTGGAGAGGGAAGGAATACAAATTAGATCAGAACACATTTTAATGTTATAAATGAAAGCACAAATGTTATGCAAATTTCAGGGTTCTTCAGGCAAAGAGTTGGTTTAGGTTAACACAATTCAAAATGAGCTGAAAATTACCAAAAAGTTATGTGTGTGGGTGAAATGCCCTTTTCCAAAAGATGGAAGAACTAAAAGTACACAAATTATGAGTTCATAAACTATTATCATTTTCGCCTCTGCTCTAAAATGATTCTAACTTTTAAAGTCATGAGATGATATGCACTATTGTTCAAACACGTATACGTTTGTGGTAAGTAAGATTTTAAAGATGCATTAAATTCCACAAAAATATGAAGCAGCACAACTGGTTTTAACAGTGATAATAATAAGAAATGTTTCTTGAGCAGCAAATCAGCATATTAGAATGATTTCTAAAGAATCATGTGATAATGAAGACTGGAGTAATGATGCTGAAAATTCAGCTTTGAATAAACCACAGGAATATATTACATTTGAAAATATCTTAAAATAGAAAACAGTTTTTAAAACTGCAATAACATTTCACAATATTAATGTTTTACCAGATTTTTGATCAATTAAATCAAATAAATGCAGCCCTCATGGTCATAAGGGACTTCTTTCAAAAACTTTTTAAAAATGTTACAGAGCCCAAACTTTTGTTCTAAATTCTATTACTTATGTTATCAAATGCATATTACTTAAGTTATTTTAAAGTTATGTTTTTATTCAAATATTCCACATTTACAAAATAATGAATTATGTTAGAGACTGGTTGTCATCATATATATATATATATTTATATATATATATATATATATATATATATATATATATATATATATATATATATATATATATATATATTTATTTATTATTTATTTATTTATATTTATTTATTTGTTGTTACTAAGAACTGTCCATTTTTTTGGAAAGAAAAAATGCAAATAACAAAGGTGACAATAATGAGGTAGTTCTTAAAATTTTCATACTTTCCGTCTTTGAAGTATGTTTTCAGAGTGTCGCTGAAGCTTTTCGAGTGTTTCACAAACTCTTTCTTCTGATGCTCAAGTGCCTGGAAAACACAAAGCCATTTTCATTTTTTCCTTCAGTAAGTGAGGGATAGAGATGAAGTTATACAGTACACTGACCGCATCCATCTCATAATGACGGCGTGTGTGTGTGTGTGTGTGTGTGGGGTCACTCACTCTTCTGTTCTGGTACTGGTATTTCTTAAAGACGTTGTTCACCGTGTCCAGTAGTTCTTTTATGGCACTGGCTATATCTCTGTAAACACCAATTAAACCAATTCAAAATGTTTAGAAATACTATATGAACGTCTCAGTCATGTGATTTTTATGCTTCTTATCAACCCTATTTATGACCTTGAGCAGGGAAAAGTAATAATGGTGAACACAAAATTTTACCCTTACTGCGTTTTACATGACAAAACTGTCAAAAAAATGGCTGAGCAAAATTTCATTCCAAAAATATAAAAAAAAGAAGGATAAAGAACACATAATCCTACTGCAAGTCTTCATTATCTGTTTTTCTTTTGGTTTGGGGGTGAAATAAGAACCAGACGTTTCTTCAAATATTAAATAAATACTTCAAAAAGAAACCCTGTCAGGGCAAGTGCACACGTAAAAACTGACGTAATGAAACGCAAGCCATGATGCAAAAGGGAAAAGGGGAATTTTTTTTGTTCGTATTTGTGTGTGATTGTGGGCATAATAACGTTCTCACTTGATTGTCTGCAGGAAACGGACACGGTCGTTGATTTCGTCAGGGATTTTGCTGAGGATCTGTTTCAGAGCACGAGCTCTTTCATTCAGGTCCTGGAACTCTCGCTCAGGCCTGTCAATCATGTACTCTGCACACAAAGAACACACCCACAGCAAACACTCAGTCACCATAGCAACAACAGATGACTTGCCTCTAATAACCTGTCATTAAAATGCAATGCACTTAAAGACATAATGGAACTTGACTACTTTTAATGGCCAGACATGATCGACAAACATGAGAAACCGCAATACATTCCATTGAACAAAAGTACAGAAACTTCTACATTATCCTGTGAAGTATGTTAACACAGTCAGGCACCTCAGCGTATACAAGGATAGATTACAGTAGGAAGAGCAAAACGAGGATTTTACAATGGGCTTAGATGCAATTTGGAAGCACATTTATTATTCTTTACATTTCAAATAAACAAACGAGCATTACCCGGAAACCCGATGCGTGTCTGCGCATTCATTAGCAGTATAAATCTGAACATGTCAAAAACACTTGCAAAAAGCACAGAATTAAATTATGAGGTAAAATGCATTCCAGTTGTTACTGGGTTTTAATTCATGAGGAAACGGCTCCCCCTAGAGGCGCGAGGCTGCATGGTTAACAACACTTTGCATTGCAAACCATACACAATGTTGTTCCGCTGTTCAAAAAATATGGAAAATCATACACACCCTCAACATCGTCGGCAGCCATGCGTAATAAAGACTCGGTGAAGTTGATCTCCACGTTCTTCTTCTCCAGAATTTTCATGATAATATCCTGAGTCAGTCCTGGGTTCTCCTTCTCTGCCTGACAACAACAAACCCAGAGCACAAGTCAGTCCAACACCACCGCAAATAAAGCAAACAGCATGATTATGATCTTTAACAAATAAATTCATTTTAGAAAGATTTGACATGTGCTGAATTATGAAGAGGAAAACAATCAATATATCAAACTTCTCATCTTCATCTTCAAACTTGAGACATCATTTCATTAAATAATTGATTTCATTATGTATATATATTACTACCATTAGGAAAAGATAAATGAAAATGTCAAAGTGCATTATGATTTATATGACTGTTACACAACAGTATTACAAGGCCATGAGCGGAAATGGGGCTGCTGAGACAGCAAAAGCAGATTTTCTTGCTGAAATCTCATGGTAAGTGAGATATTTCAGGAAAGATGGAAAAACCCCAGAAGGCTCTGAATAAAAACTGCACTTCTGCAGCATCCTTTTTCTCCCCTGTGATCCACTTATAAAGTTAGTCAAGGTTTTCGTGATTAACCAAGAACAGTTATTCATAACTAAATTTCTCTGGTCCTTATAATTAAAACGGCTGTTTTGTTACAGTATGTTTAAAATGTCATCTTTATATGCAAATGACCTCTGTTATGATCAGGTGCATCAGGATAGGCCAGGTTGCTGTATATGAAATGTAAAATTAGCTGTCGTATGCGAAAGCTTTAAAAATATGTCAATAAAATGCAATTTACAAATGACCCTCCTTTGCAGTTTAGATTCCACCTTTAGGACTCTTCTTCCAAGAGAGCAAGGAAAACAATAACCACTGCCTATATAGCCATTTGAGTTCTGACTAATATTATTTTCTAGACCCTGGTGACATCTACAGAAAAGGAAAGTCGTTTTAGAGGTGGAGAATGTTACTACATTATGATATAAGATTATGAATACATAATCTTTCTTTGGAATAACATGCACTGATGAATCAAGCACAAGTAAATGGGATGCATTTTTCGATTTCTACTTGATGTAGATAAAATTCAGATGGACTGAAGGTGATTTTCTGACACATTAAGAAAAATCAAGATAAAGACTGAATTATGTCATATTTACTCACCTTTATGAAAGCTGCTCTCAGAGTCTGTGCAGCAGACAGATTTACTCTCTCCAGCTGTAACACACACAAAAGCCATTTTAATTTATTGCAAGATAAAGCAGGCTGTTTGGTTTTAGTGTTGCACACATTATACACAGTCATTATCACCACATTAAAATGAAAATATAGTTGGTTATAGGTATAGATTTTGCCTCTAATTAAATAGAAACATCAATGAATCCACAGAAGCACATGTAGGCTGTTAACTGTGCTCATATGTGAGTATGAAGATTAGAAATATTACGAAAGATTTCTATTTTAAAATAAAATCAGCATATTAGAATGGTTTCTGAAGGATCATGTGACACTGAAGACTGGAGTAATGATGCTTAAAATTCAGCTTTACATCAAAGGAATAAATTACATTTGAAAATATATTACTATGGAAAAACATTTTTTTCACATTGTAATAATATTTCTCTATATTACCATTTTTTCTTTATTTTTAATCAAACAAATGCAGCCTTGGTGAGCATTAAAAGGCTTCTTGAAAAAAAAAAAAAAAATCTTACCAACCCTAAATTTCTGAAAAGTTGTGTAACAATCTAGTAACTAAATATAAATATTATATACTATATTTTAAAACTAAAAGTGCATTTCTTAGAACTTGGACACAAAATAATAAAGAAAAAAGTGCTAATTCGTTGAAATACAATAATTTTGTAGGCCTAATTATCTCAGTCAGTTGAATTTTATTATAAATTTACACTCATTACAACTACAACAAAAGTTTAAACAGCACATCTTATATTAACAAAAAATATTTCAAAAACAGCTACATGTAATATTAAATATTTAACTTCAAACAATTATTTAGCTACAAAAAAAATGACAAAATGTAACACAGGAACTTTACAGAACACTACTGAATCTTTTGTAACCTCTCAATAAATTAAAAGAGCCATAATAATGAAACTATTTCCTGAATAAATTAGTCACTTTAGAGGAGATTGTTTATTATTGCCTAATTTTGCTTGTGACTACAACAATGCTAAAAAATGTTGTTGTTGTTGTTTTCATTTTTACAAGGCCAAGATAGCAAAGTTCCTTCTTTTAGTTTTCAACTTCCCAATGCTGATGCAATTCTCATATCATCTTGAAGCTAAATACAAGTGAATTAAACTTAAATCAGGTTCTAAAAATGAAAAAGAGACATTTGTATTTATTTAAAAAAAAATTAAAAAAAATAAATTTTCAAAGATGTAGGCTAGGTCAGCCAGATAACAACTTCAGCATCATAATTGTCTGATCAAATAATGTTACGGCAACCAGAACTAGTCATCTCAGTCTTCAACAGAGAGCAGTGTGACTGTATGAGACTACACTACCTCAGAGCATGAGGGTGTGCATCATTTGCATCTGAACTTCAGTCTGTGTCAACACAACCATAACTGAACACTCTCCTATGACCACCGTACCTCATTGAAGACAGGGTACATCACGGCGTAGAGCGTCATGGATACCATCGTGGTTGCGTCTGCTTCATTCTTCATCTCTTCCATTGTCATCCTCGTCAGGGCGCGGGAAGGGACGGGGGGAGCGTCATTCACTCCTGGGGGGCTCACGATGAGGGGGGCCCAGACGATCGCTGAAAGGGAAACCAATGAGGAAGAGATTATAAAAGGGTAGCGGGATTTCATTTCACAGGTAAGGAAATGACATTTTCAACCTGCGTTCAAAAGGTAGACGTGATAGCCATGGGAAAGCGCCAAGTTTTCAGTGAGATTTAGGCGATTCAGGCCCCTCAAGATTAAAGGAATGAGACACGTGGCCAGCGCAAGAAAAATAAAGGCCGTTTCCTGGATGGTGTGCCCTTGCCTTATGGTTAGATTTTGAATTTGACTTTTTGGGTTGTACGGACCAAAGACAATACTGACTGTAAGGAAAAACTATAGTCATAACTTAAAAAAGTAGACATAACTAAATTCAAACAGTTTAGTGTCCATTCACGCAAAGAATCATAACAAATTAGCATCCACACCAATGTACAATAATGTTCTGTTTATTATAAGCGCATGCTGCATAATACTGTAACACTGTGATAGGAATTTATACATTTGTGACAGGAAAATGAATTTTAAAAAATTCTAATTTTGGTATATCACTTCAAATGTCACAGAAACCTCCATTTGTGTAAAATCATCTTAAAATTTGGAACATAAATGTTTATGGTGATTTTAGATTCCAAAGCATTTTTAATTTTATACATCTGTGACAGAAATATTGCACCCCCAAAAAATCTATTTTTATTATAACACTGAAACAAAATGTCACAGGACCCTCAATTTTTGGAACAAATTTTTAGAGCAATTTTAGATTGTAAAATATTTTGAAAAATGTATACATTTGAGACTGGCAAATTCATTTAAATAAAAAAAAAACTGGTATAACACTGAAACAAAATGTCACAGGACCCTCAAATTTTGTAATATCAACTTCAAATTTGGAACAAATTTTGGAAAATACTTATTTTATATAATATAAAAAATAAATTCTCTTTACAATATTATAAATAAAATTCAACAAATAAAGGCTTGTTAACACCAATAACCACCCCAATGTATGATACGGTTCTGTTTATTATAAGCATGCACTACAGTTTAAATGACTGAGTGGATTCTGATTGGCTGTCATTCATCAGCTGGAAAAAATAAAGAAATATAAATAAAATGATTCCAATAAAATCATTCCTCAGTTTCATTATCGTTATAGCTGTAGTCTAGGTTTCCGTGTTTGCATAGGATTAGAATGGTTTTAAAGCTTTATAGTCACGGTTATCTTTATAGCTTTGGTGCGAACAGCCCTCAAGTCGCCTTATTTCTTCTCAACATCCACAACAACATGCCAAAGTGTTTATTCCTTCACCCAACACGTGTGAAACAATAGCGCTTGTTGTTATCTGCAGAAGGTCACGGTTCCTCTCAAGCTACAAGGAACATTACAAACCATTGAAAGCGAGGCACGCTTATCTCAATGCCGTCGATTCAGACTAATGGACAGGAGGCCGTGAGTCATTCCCACCTGATCGGAAGGCCTTTGGCCCCACGGTGGGAGGCGGCCTTATCTGGGTGACATTCACAGGGATCGCTGTGGCGTCGTCACATAGAGCAGGCCTATGGTTGGAAATACCAGCACTCCTCTTATAAAACACGGTTGCCAGGTTACATATGCATTATAATGACTCACCTTTTTCCTCCTGACAAAGGCCAACCAACACCTGATTCCTGTAGTGTCTCTAGTCGGAGTCTGACCTTGGCACCGAAATGGGTAACGCCCTAATGCAAGTGAATCCTGAATTAAATCCACCAATACTGGTACATTTTTACCTTATAATGCATAAAAGTTTAATTAAGCTAGAGAAAGTGAATCAACATATTTAGTGTCAAGTGAGGGAAAGTTCTGCCAATTATTAAACCACATCATCATAAAATAATGCAGCTATGCATTACAACGGTATACTTCATTTATTGCAGTGTTCTATTTCTGTTTGAGTAATTAGTACTTCCTTCAGAAATGTATTTCTCATCACATTACTGGAACTACGTAAATACCACCATCTTGTAAGCCAACGCCAATGAAAAACACATCAGCTGACCACTGAAATCAGCTTTCATGAATAAATATGACTGGTAAAGTCAAAACACGATGATTTTTCAATCTGATGTTGACTAGCTGGAACAAATCAGCTCAATACATATTTCTCCCGCTCAATATTTTAGTAAAGACACCAACAAAAACCTCGAAAATGTCAAACATTTCTTCCACTCAAGATTCAAATCCAGGGATTAAAAAAAATGTTTATATATTAGAAATGCCATGAAAATGTTTCTATATTCTGTAAATATCTTCTCTAAGCAACTCTCCTTCCATTTTCCAAACAACATTTTACATCACTCTGCCTCACAATATAAACGGGTGATTATACATTGAACTTTATATGCCTCTTACACAACTGGACATAACCATTTTGAGGATTATACAAATTTATCAAAAATTCAGCTCAATTTCATTCAATTTCAAGCTCAGGGACAGCTCAGCTATATTGTTAAACCAAAAATAAATACATTTATCAAATAAAACGTCGTAAACAACTGCCAGACTGATTAAAGCTGTCAAGATGTTTCAGGTTTACACCCAACTGTGACGTCATCATATTTATCAAAACTGCAGTTGTGTGAAACACTGTAACAACAGCCTGATCTGAAACAGATCTGTGATATCAACATTTGTAATGATATAACAGCCATCTGATCTGATTCTGATTGGTATAAAATCAAAAGCTATTTCATAGTACATTTTGTCATTCTAAACCTGATTGTTGACTAATTATATTTTGTCTTAGTCTTCAGGAGGCCTACTTTGCTGTCTTTAAAACTGATTTACTATCCATTACAACTTGAGGCCTGGAAAATACTAATCTAAGATGGGCTGCCTGGCATTGAATAAAACATAAAATCAAATTGAAACGTTATTACCTTTCTTAGTTTCTGATCTATTGTGAAGATCTGATTAGCTGGATTGCTAAAGTCTCTGTTAGCTAGGTGACTGCTAGTCCCAACACAAATTATTTTCATAGAAATCTCAGCGAAATGAACACCGCTGATTACAAGTTAAAGTTAAAAAATGTGTTTTCAGCTTATCTTACCTGTGTGAAGCTCGTATAGGTGTTTATTTGACTGCTGATTAGCTCGGTAACTCTTTTGAATATTTTCCTTTCTGTGTGGAATCGCTCGCCAAAGACGGAAGTTTTCTGCATGACCAATCTAAAGAACGGGGGCGGGGCTACGTGTCGGTGAGAGCCAATCAGCGAACAGCAAGGGGATGGAACGACGCGAAGTCTGACATTTTGTAGTTCTCAAAACGACCTCAAACCAGTGCAAGACTGCACGCAGAGGTTAGGTAAAGAACTACAACTCCCAAACTCCTCAAGACGTGCCGTCAAAAGACTGGCGTCTGTTTCGCCATATCACAGTATTCATATAAAGTCTTGGTTAATATTTATTTCTGTATTTTAAACGTTGCTTTTAATGCAACAATATTAGTTTAATACACAATTAGGACGCGTAATATAACAAATAAAAGACAAAATAACAGAAAAGAATGTCAAAAATAACATCGATTTAAAGCCTGACCAATCAGAAGAGAAAAGGGGCAGGACTGCTTCTCATAATAAAGGTGTGTGAGGGCGCAGAGACGAGCAGGATTTAACATCAGCCTCCCAAAGCATCAGCATCTCTCTGACATCTCACGGTAAGAGAAATCCACGCATCATCTATTCATGTTAATAGTATTGTATTCTGCAAGTTTTATAATTCATGTTATATCTGGTACGATGGGTTTATTCTCTACAAGAGAGGGTGTGCAGATGTGAATGTCCTTTAATAACAAGTGATGGTTCTATACATTTTCCGTTTAACCTCCCCTTTATGTTTTTCTGCTCAAATTTTACATTCATAACAACATTTCTTTAATTGTATTAGAGGCTTTTGCAGTTTTACATGCCATTCACAATCCACAAATATATTCTGCACAAAACAATTTCATCTGGAAGAAATAACCAAAAACAGCAACATAAAACATCACAATCCTTGCTGAAGAAAATTCAGGATAATTCTGCTTTTTAATATTATTCATCCATTTGTTTTCCTTGTTGTCTTGATGAGTGTTGTTGCGTATTCTTGGCTTTTTTCTTCATTTTCTATTTTTAAACCCTGGATTCAATAATTAAAATGTTTGTATTGAATGTGGATACCGCAGACAGCATTGCATGCCCACATCTGGGCGTATCTGGGGATGCGTAAATCATCTCCTGCAAGAAAATCCTATTTCATGTTTCTGTAAATGAGACACGCGGGGAGAGCAGAATGGAGGACGCACCTCCTTTCCAAACCCCCTCTCACTCCTGCTGGTGCAAAATAGCCGGTTTGTTCTGTGGGACGCATTCACGTGGAGATTAGGTGTGCTGGAGAGCGTGTGTAATGTGGACTATATGAGAGAGAGAGACACAGAGGAGGCTAGTAAAAGAGAGGGGAGGGAAAATGAGGTGTTAAAGTGCAATCGGTTTGAGTAGGGAGGCAATGAAAGCGAGGAATCGATAGGAGAAGTATGAGGAAAGAGAGAAGACTAGAAAGCAATGGTGAAAAAACAAACTGCATGAAGGTGCAAAGGAGTTGGAATGGAATTGCAGCACGTTTCAGGTCTAGAACACACACACACACACACACACGTGGACTCCATGGTGGTCACCTCCAATCAGTGCATATCGATTTCCAGATTGATTGCTGGTTTGCAGGCGTGCATGAGCCATTCATTTGAAAGCATGAATAACAGTGACAGTTCAAGTGCTTTCTCAAATGTATCGACACAGTTAGCAACACAAGACATGAAATATTGCACAATGTTTTCTAAAAAATGATGTGAATAACACAAGCATCAGTTACTATTGCTTATACTAATAGTTAAAAAAAATCCGTCAGCCAATGGCTTGTAAATCTAACTGCAACCTTTGTGCAAAAATGATCTCAAATCACACTGCTTATTGATGAAAGCTTTTGGTTTGTTCAACTTTTTTTAGCTATTTATTTTTTATTTTATGTAAGATTTTATTTTATTTTATTTTATTAAACATAAAATATGTTTAAAATAGTTTTTGTTTCCAAACAAATTTATTTGATCAATGCTTTGGCTGATGTATGTGATTTTTTTTTTTTTTTTTTTTTTTTTTTTGCTGTTACTTTCACAAGCAGTTTTTCTAAAACTTGATTTTTAAAACTTTTATTTTATTTTATTTTGCATGGTGGATGATAAGATTGTTTTAAAATTGGTATAGCAGGTTTTTGTGTCCAAACAATTTAATTGAATTTAATTCAGTTCAGTTGAATTGAACTGAATTTTATTTATTTTATTTTTTATTTTATTATTTTGCATGATGGATGATAAAATTGTTTTAAAATAGGTATAGCAGGTTTTTGTGTCCAAACAATTTTTGTAAGACTACTTTATTTTATTTTCAAATTAATTCTTAAATTAATTTAAGTTCATTTGATTGATGCGTTGGCTGATGTTTTCCATTTTTGAGAACACTGGTGGATTAGTATGTATTTTTTATTATATTTTAAAGTTTAGAATACAATATAGCCAAATATAGCTTAAATGGGATGGCTCATTGTCAGATTTCAGCATGAGCAAGGCCGACATAAACCCAGGGATTTTTTTCCAGGTCTGACTTAGTTGTGTCTTCCCGCTAACACTCATCTCTTGGCCTCAGGACTGCACAGATGGCATAAAGAGTATTAAAAACATCTGCGTTCTCTCAAAGGCTGTGTCAGTAAATATGCAGAATATATTGAACTTCACTGTTGCTCTCTGAACATGTTCCTTGAGCATCTGTGATGGCCTTTCTAAACATATGCAAAGCTCCTGGTATTGATCGCTGTTCAATTATGTGTCAAGCCCATGAACTGCATCTGTTAAATGTGCCCTATAGCAGAAAGCAGACTGGGTCAGAACAACAGACCACCATGGACCAATTAATTCTCTGCTTCTGAGACGATCATCAGATTCCATCCATAATAATCAGTCGATTTGTGCAATACTAAGGAGGTTCGCAGGTAGATGGGAAGCTAAAGCAGGACAGACTAAATTCACACTCCACTGTGTGGATGAATTGTAGAAGAGAAGATCACACTCATTTAATACATATGTTTGTGTGTGTGTGTGTGTGTGTGTGTGTGTGTGTGTGTGTACAAGTGTATAAAATTTAAGTCTGTTTTCCTTGAATTTAATATATTAATTCAAAGTAATTGCTATGATATCCTTGCATAAATCATCTAAAGGTTTTCAGGTTTTTAAGGTTGGTGTGCAGTTGTATCATACACTCTCAGAAAAAGGTACAAACGCTGTCACTGGGTCAGTATCTTTTCAAAAGGTACACTTTTGTACCTTTTAAGTACCAATATGTACCAATATGGACCCTTTAGGTACAAAGGTGTACCTTTTGAAAAGGTACATGCCCCAGTGACAGCTTTTGTACCTTTATTTCTGAGAGTGTAGACTTATGTGCATATACTATATGTTAAGTGCAGTCAAAATAATGTAACATTTTTAAAATAAGGTTATAATTAGGCTCAATTTTATATTTTTTATTAATATTTTATATTATTTTTAATTATTTTCATAGCATTCTTTTTAATTTTAAATAAGCTGAAGTGAACCCATACTATTTTAGTAGTTTTATGTTTATTTTAAACATATTTGTTATATATTTTTATTTAAATATTATTTAAATATATATATATATATATATATATATATATATATATATATAAAATGTTTGATCATTATTTAATTATTTTTAAGTTCTAGTGAAGCCATATTTTAATACTATTTAAGTAGTTTTATGTTTTTATTTTAAAAATATTTGAAATATATTTGTAAGTATTTTATATATTTTAAAATAATTTTTAATAAATGGCTGTTATGACCCTAGATTATTTTAACACTTTAAGTAGTTTCATGTTTCTGTTATGGATCTGTTATTTTCTTTAAATATATATTTTTATCATTATAATAAAATATTTAAAATATCTGATTTGTTATTTCATTAGTTTTAATAATAAACTGTAGTTAATCCAGACTTTTTTTAAATTAAGCAGTTTAAATTTAAGGACTTTTCAGTTAATTAATATAGAAGCATTGCTGATTATAGGCTGCTTCTGCTGCTGATAAACCTCACTGAATTTGCATGAGTTGATGAGGAGATTTGAAGTGTCGGAGCATTGGCAGCTCATGAGCGATTGGGTTTGTCAGTGTTTGGCCCTCTCGGGGGGTGATTTTGAAGGACGTCTGCATTTCTGAGTCACGTCTTCTCTCGTCAGCACATGGTGGAAGTGACTCTGCCTTTGAACTCGGGGGAGGATAAAAGAAGGTTTTTAACTCTGGGTTGCTGGGAGACGTAAAGCCAAACTCAGGTAATCTGCTGTCTTAAAGAAGCAGTTCACTTGAAAATGATAATTCTGTATTCATCTCTTTCCAAACCTCTCTTCTGTGGAACCGAAAATATGCATGTTAAAGAACAGGTATTAATTAGTCAAGATGTGGAATATAGCTATTATAAGAACTTTTATGATGCTTTTTTTATCGCTATGTGGTCATTATAAATTGCACTATGCTATGCAAGCTAATTGCTTGATTTTTGCTGGAAAACATATCATGACAGAAATTATATTTTTGGGTGAACTGTTCCTTTAAGGAAGTGCAAGCATAGGTCAGATGGAAATGACTTTCAAATGACTTGGACAGATGCAAAGAGAGATGTGTGGCTAGCATAAGAAAGCGAAGATGCCTCGTTTATAACAGAGCAGCGTGCATCAGTCTGGTGGTCCCTATGGTGGCAGTGATTTCTGGCCCAGCTTTGTTTATTTTCCAGCGGTGGGAAATGCTGTTGGACAGCTGTGCCAGTGCAGACTGAAGGAGATCATATCTCACACACACACACACAGACACACTGCGGTTAAAGCCTCTTACGCTGTCAGGACAAGCCAGATGCTAACCCTCTAATGATAGACGCATGCTGCCATGTGTTGACCTGGGTGGTACAGGACTGCTGGCAGGATGAGAGCTTGCCTAAACCCATACAATCTGTGTATGTGTTCGGGTTTGTGAACTTTTTTTTTTTTGACTGGACTGGGATGGGAACCATAAAGAATTAAGTTTAGATTTCTCTTAATGACTCTGCATCCTTAATGGGTTCATTAACGATTCTGTAAGTACTTAAATGTTTGGATAATAGAAATGCTGCTTCATTGTTAAGTGGTCATTTTAATAATAAATAAATTGTAAACAGTTCTTGCAGCGATGGGTGTGTACACAGACTTTTTACAAACTGGCAAGGCAACAAACTACTAAACAAACAGAAATGTAGCAACATATTTTATTTACGTGTTATAAAACGCTACTCCTAATGTGCATCTTCAACTGCATGTTGTCATATAAACAACCAGTCAGTAAATATACTGATTTGAGTCTGACAGTTAAGTGTTGGATTCACTTAGAAGAATTGATTATTTCTGTAATCAGACAACAAACACAAAGCCGTTTTACAGTCTTTTCAAAATTGGCTGAACCAAGAGTGAGGAAACTTTTTGGACCAAAGAGGCTTTTTTTGTCCCCCCATTTTTGGTTAATGCATTTTAATGTGCAAAAAATGGATTATGATGAAAAACATGTTTGTTTGTTTTTTCTCTCAGTATAGGCTTATATCAATAAATTATCTATTTATTGGTCTGTTTTAATATAGCTAGAACTTTGTCTATTTCAGTTATAATACAGGTTGTTATTGTTTTGGTGAATGTCTGTTTGTCATAAAAAGTGTGCTCCCCTACGAAGACGAAATGCTCCCACCTACCCATTTATAATGTGTAAGGGGCCGGCTTCACGTGTTTGCCTGGGGGTCCTGAGCGCCGTTACACCCAGTCAAAGCGTGCGCTGGCGCCTCACCCCAGGGTGTGCACGAGCAAACCGGGTGCCAATCCGTGCCGGTAACCGGATGCTGCTCCGCGGCACAACTGAAGCAGCAGACACGTCAAGTCCTTCGCGGGAACTGCGTTTAGCGTACGCAACCCGCGAAGTCCTAAACACAGACTCGCCGAATGAAGCTTCACGAGGAAACTTCGCTCGACCGTCGGTATTGAACTTACCTTTCCGTCCCGCAGTACAGACACACTACTGAGCTCGAGAAAGAATTCAAGGATAAATGAGTCTGAAGGCGCGCGTCTTTAGAACGCGTGTCATTGTGACGTCACGGAGACTAGCTGTTTGTATTTGACGTTTAGGCGCGCTTTTAAAAAAGTTATTTTGATTTACCCAGTGAGACACGTAGCTAGTTGCAAAATGTTTTAGAAACATGGAGACTGCATGCATCTTTTGTAACTTAGAGGAAGAATCTATAAAACACTTTTTCATGAAACTATTTTATGAAATGTTTTGGATATTGATATCTAATAGGCCTAGGCATATTTAAATTTATAAAATTAAAGATTTGATTCTCTGGTAAAGATATTCATTTTTGTTGTATAAAAATAAGAGTTTGGAGCAAAATTTGGTGATTAATTTAATAATTATGTATGGGAAATACCATATACACAAAAAAAATGGTCTAATAATAAACCTAACATGAAGTCTTCATATGTCTATTTAGCTCAGTTTTAGCATCTATTCTCTATCTGAGGATGAAGATCAGAGTGATAACAGTGTTTTTTCTTGTACAACAGTGCTCAGCAGGTTCCTGTGGGTGTTGATCGCTTTAATAGAGTTTAATTAAAGCTGACCCATGTCTTGCTCTTCTCCGGTCTCCAGTGGAGTTCCCACACCACTGTGCTGTCACTGCATGGCTCTTTAACTCCTCAACTAGTGTGTCTTCTCCTCCGCAGCCTTCCATCTAAACATTTGGTCTCATTCCGAATCCTCAATGTATGCTCGACATTTCACCCGCAGTCAAATCCTGCTCCGCTCCGTCCTCTTTTTCCGTGTCCCCTTCTAAACAGCACTGCACCACTGGGTCTGTCCTCTGGAGGCCTTTGGAGCCAGGAGGGGAGAGAGATGGCAGTTTACCCAGCATGCTCTGCTCTATCTGGGCCATCCTGTCAGGAAAAAGGAGGCTGATGGATGTAGATGGAGTGTTCTGGTGCCACCAACTGTGTTTCTCTCTCTCTGATAATGATAGATCCGTCTGTAGGAATGAACGATCATCTTTGGGAAATAAGAGCTCCATTCTGAACTTGATGGAAAACCATGTGTGTTTGCTTAGATTTGCCTCCCTTGTTAAAAATGAAAAATATATAATATTGCTCTGCTTAGAAAAGAAAAATGAACGTGGAAATCACTGTAATACATCAGTTGTTTCCTCTAGACAACATATATATAAATAATTTTTACATTTTCTCATTCCTATTTCTCCAAAGGTTTTCTTAAAAATAATGAGTTATGAAAAAGTTACCTTTGAGTAATATTATACTTTCTCTGGGTTTTTGACTAATTAACACATGAAATATTCACACTTTAAATAAATAAACAAAAATTGTCATAATTTTCTGCCAGGACATTATCCATTATTTTTTACTGGTATTTCCATTACCCCTAAAACAATGCGACGCATTGCACAACTCAAAATACAGGTAAAACACCTGTAAAAAAAAAAAAAAAATGAATATGGAAAATTCCTTAATATTAATACAGTAATGTAACTCAAAACCTGGACAAACCAAGTATATGGTCAAGTTCAATCTCACTTCTCGTTGCTGAACTTTTTGATCACTGGTTGCGTAACAGCTTTTTTTTTTGGCCACTTGGCCTTTTTATTTACTTTACCAGACATACTTGCTCAACTTCACTAGAAACACCATGCATCAATTAAATTACGATGGTTATTTGCATGGCTGTCCAGCATGGATATTCATGGTGCTCTTAGCTGGTCTAACAGACTATCTTCTTTCTCTATCCTTCTGCTCTCTTGTGTTTCAGCTCCATCTCAAAATGAAAAGCGTAAAAAAGTAAGAGCTAGAAAAGGTCGCCTACGCTGCCCCCATTTCAGAAACGTCTTGACTGTGCGCTTGTTAGTGCAGTTTGAAGGCGGTTGTGAGGATATAGGACATATTTAAAGCAATTTCTCTGTGCTTGTGTGAAAGGAATAGAAAAGAGTTTTGTGGCACTTTGAAGCTTGATTTCACTTGAGCAGATTCTGACAAGTTTGACTCAACTTTGCTTTATATGTGTGCCAGATATCAGTGCTTTGAGGTAATAAAACCACTGTCAGTTTCTTGAAGAAAAATATTCAACTTTGCCATCTAACTCATTCCTCACTTTTTATGTTATAAATTATACCCCATTAATCGTATCTCAAATTGTGTGGCATATTATTTTTATGATTTTCACCTGGCAGACCAGAAAGGACAGCTCAGGATTTCTTTGTCACTAATTTCTTTCTGGTTGGGCGCGTTAGTGTAGTTGGTGGTCTCGTTGACTTCTCCCAGGTGGCTGTCAAACCTTTGTCCAGAATCCACGGGTGAGCGAAAGGTCAGGCAGGTCTGGTGCTGTTTTCACGTGTACCTTCTCTTGTCCCCAGCGTTCACAAGCGGCCATCTGTTTTTCAGCCCAGACCTCGGTCACCAGGGTCAGGTCCAGTTACACAAGCCTGCGTGCATGAGTCTGAAACCGAGAGAATCCGAGATCCAGCGTTCAGGTCATGAGAGATCGGGAAAGCTCACGGAATGAGAACAGATGAATCTTCTGTGGATTGTTGGCCAGGCTTTTTGAATCGGTTGCTTGTTTTGCTTGAATTCCATGTGCTGAAAAGATGCATGTGAAATATACTTTTGAAATCAATGACTGGAGTGTTTCAGATGTTTTTAAGATTAAAACAACATCCCAGATCGCCCTAGCACATTTCAACTCACTGGATAAAAGAAAATGTAAATGCATTGCAATGCACTAAAACCACTGCACTATTTTATTGCTTCAGGATAATCTGTCAGGTTATAAATTCTGTTGTTAGCTTAATTTATATATCTGGATTTTATGTTTACCTATTTCTGTTTAAATGTGTAGGTTCAGTGTGTCATGCATGTCTGTCATCATCTATTCAATAACAAACTGAATGAATAATAATGTTTAAAGTATGTGGCAGCAAGCTTTGCAGGGGTAAACAAACAGTAAGAATTTTCTTCACGTAAAATATAGAAACAGCTTTTTATTCTTGGGTCCAGTGTCACTGCTGTGACTAAGGCTTTTTTATTCATAAAGAGAAAGAAATTCATAGAGGTTGAGGGTGAGTAAACGATGACAGATTTTTCATTTTTGGGTGATCTTTCCCTTTAATTGCCGGCTATTATAGACCAAATACCACAAACTGCACTGTAGCTTTACGCAGTGCATGCTTGTTCCTTACACTGCATACACACATACTTGAGCCCAACCTGTCTACACACACACACACACACTCTCTCTCTCTCTCTCTCTCTCTCTCTCTCTCTCTCTCTCTCTCTCTCTCTCTCTCTATATATCACACAATGGCACAAGGCCACATTCTCCCCAGCATTCTTAGTTTGTGTGGAAAACACTGTTGCCAGGCAACGACTAAAGCAGGGAGACTGTGCCATGCAAGGATGAAGGTAGAGCTATATCTGTGCATATGTAGGTTTGTTCGCTTGCATGAGCAGGTATATGCTGATGTATTGAGCGGTGGCTGCACAGTCAGAGGCATTAATCCCGTGTTGAAGTGAGACTGTTTACACTGTTGCATCTGAACCCCTTTTTAACTTCCATTATGCAGAGTGAAACAGGTTATTCTCAAATTCAATACATTTTAAATGTAAAACTGCACCAGTAACTGTAAGTATTTCATTCCCTCTCGTACTCGCATGGTTGAATAATAACATGATTTGATGTAATATAGGCGATTCATTACAAGTCACTTTTTTTCGGTGTACACTGATAAATTGTACACAATAAGGTAACATTTGTGCATGTGAAATGAGTGGCATTTGATTAGGCTGTTTTTAACTGCTTAAAGGGACAGTCCACCCAAAAATTTAACTTCTGTCATGATTTACTCACACTCAAGTTCCAAACCTGTATGAGTTTCTTCTGTTGAACAGAAAAGAAGATATTTTGAAGAATGCTGGTAACCAAACCTTTGACGGCAGCCATTGATTTCCACAGTATTTTTTCCATAATAGTCAATGGCTACTGTCAACAGTTTGGTTCTTTAAGCCTTTAACCTAATCTTTAAGGCTGAAGAAACACTACACAACTTCTGAACAGATTCTGAACACGACTTCTGAACAGAATCTGAACAGATTGCAATAAAAATGAAAACAATGTGTTCTAAAATTGGCTCAAAATATCCTCTGACTGAATTGAATCATAGTCTGAAGCTTAAAAAATTGGAGTTGGTGGCCATCATGCACTATGAAATTTATCGTGAAATCTGTCAACTCCGACTTCTGAAAATCTGCAAACTGGCTCTTACTTCAGGCAACTATCGCCAGCTAAAATGGGTTGTAAAAATGGGTTGTATTTACCATGTCCTTCACTCTGACTCACTCTTTCTCTCGTCAGCTCGTCCCTCGTTTACCATGTTGCTGCTCGGACTCTTGCCGCTGATGTTGCTACGGGGGTGCGGTTGCCAGGCGGCAGACGTTCCTGAGGATGTGACGGCAGAGTTCTCAGTCAGACTGTACCACCAGCTCCAGATCATGGGGGGAGAGGAGAACATCATCTTCTCGCCCCTGAGCGTGGCTCTGGCTCTGGGCATGGTGGAGCTGGGCGCCCGCGGCTCTTCTTTAGAGGAGATCAGACAGGCCGTGGGCTACAGTCATTTCAGAGAAGGTAC
>JAFVLL020033132.1:78311-111867 GCA_021397915.2 Tor tambroides
CATAGAGCAGGCCTATGGTTGGAAATACCAGCACTCCTCTTATAAAACACGGTTGCCAGGTTACATATGCATTATAATGACTCACCTTTTTCCTCTTGACAAAGGCCAACCAACACCTGATTCCTGTAGTGTCTCTAGTCAGAGTCTGGCCTTGGCACTGAAACGGGTAACGCCCTAATGCAGGTGAATCCTGAATTAAATCCACCTATACTACATTTTTACCTTATAATACATGAAAGATTAATTAAGCTAGAGAAAGTGAATCAACATATTTACTGTTCTGCCAATTATCAAACTACATCATTATAAAACAATGCAGCTATGCATTACAATAGCATATTTCATTTATTGCATTTCTGCTAGTGAATTCTGAGTAAATAGTACTTCTTTCAGTAATTTTTTCGCATCACATTACTGTAACTATACAAATACCACCATCATATAAGCCATCTTGTTTGAAAAACATATCAGTTGACCACTAAAATCAGCTTTCATGAATATGACTGAAAACTCAGAACATGTTGGTTTTTCAGTCTGATGTTGATTAGCTGGAACAAATCAGGCTCAATACCTATTACAGTTATGAATCAACACAATTATTAAGTAATCATTCAACATATATAATGCTTCAGTAAACACACCAACAAAAAAAAACTTTCTTCTAATGTGATTAAAAACAAACATTTCTTCCACTCAAGATTCCAACCCAAGCATAAGAAATGTTTCTATATTAGAAATGCCATGAAAATGTTTCTATATTCTGTATATGTCTTCTCCAAGCAACACTCCTACCATTTTCCAAACATTTTACATCATTCTACCTCACAATATAAACAGGTCATTATACATGGAACTTATAAAAACAAATAAAAAATGCAGATCAATTTAATTCACACGAGAGAGGTGATGGTCGACAGAAGCACAAACTCAGTGACAGCTCAGCTACACTGTTAAACCGAAAATAAAAACTTTTATCAAATCCAACGTCGTAAACAACGGCCAGACTGATTCAAGCTGTCAAGATGTTTCAGGTTTACACCCAAATGTGACGTCATCATATTTATCAAAACTGCAGTTGTGTGAAACACTGTAACAACAGCCTGATTCTAATCAAATAGATCTATGATATCAACGCTTCAACATAATGATATAACAGCTATTTCATCTGATTCTGATGACTGGCTGGTATGAAATCAAAGGCTATTTCATAGCAAGTTTTGTCATTTTAAACCTGATTGTTGACTAATTACATTGTGTCTTAGTCTCCAGCAGGCCTACTTTTGCTGTCTTTAAAACCGATTTACTCTCCATTACAACTTGAGGCCTGGAAAATACTGATCTGAGATGGGCTACCTGGCATTGGATAAAACATAAAATCAATCAAATTTAAACATCGTTACTTTTGTTAGTTTCTGATCTATTGTGAAGATCTGATTAGCTGGATTGCTAAAGTCTCTGTTAGCTAGGTAACTGCTAGTCCCAACATAAAATATTTTCAGAGAATTCCCCGAGAAAAGAACTCCGTTAATTACAGGTTAAAGTTAAAAAGTGTATTTTAGCTTCTCCTACCTGTGTGAAGCTCGTATAGGTGTATATTTGACTGCTGTTTAGCTCGGTAACTCTTTTGAATATTTTCCTTTCTGTGTGGAATCGCTCGCCAAAGACGGAAGTTTTCTGCATGACCAATCTAAAGAATGAGAGGCGGGGCTACGTGGCGGCGAGAGCCAATCAGCGAACAGCGAGGGATAGAACGACGCGACGTCTGACGTTTGGTAGTCCTTAAAACGACCCCAAACGGTGCAAGATTACGCGCAGAGGATAGACAAAGAACTACAACTCCCATAAACCTCACCACGTGGCGTCAAAAGACTGGCGTCTGTTTCACCATATCGCAGTATTTATTTCTATATTTTAAACGTTACATTTAATGCAACAAGACTAATTTAATACAAAATTACCACGCGTAAGATAACAAATAAAAGACAAAAAACGGAAAAATCCTGTCAAAAATAATGCCGATTTAAAGCGAACGTTACGCCTGACCAATCAGAAGAAAAAAGGGGCTGGACTGCCTCTCATAATAAAGGTGTGTGAGGGTGCAGAGACGAGCAGGATTTAACATCAGCATCCCAGAGCATCAGCATCTCACGGTAAGAGATATCCACGCATCGTCTATTCATGTTATCCAAATGACATCTATCCGAAATGTATTCTGCAAGTTTTATAATTCATTATTAGTATGTTATATCTGGTATGAGAGGTTTATTCTCTACAAGAGAGGGTGTACAGATATGAATGTTATTTAATAACAAGTGATGGGTCTGTACATTTTCCATTTAACCTTCCTGTCATGTTTTTCTGCTCAAATTTTACATTCATAACAACATTTCTTTAATTGTATTATAGGCATTCGCAGTTTTACATGCAATTCACACAAATATATTCTGCACAAAACAATCCCATTTGGTAGAAATGACAAAAACATCAACATCACAATCCTTGCTGAAGAAAATTCAGGATGATTCTGCTTTTTGACATCATTCAACCATTTGTTTTCCTTATTGTCTTGATAAGTGTTGTTGGTAATTCTTGCCTTTTTCTTCGTTTCTATATTTAAACCCTGGATTCAATAATTAAAATGTTTGTATTGAATGTGGATACCGCAGGCAGCATTGCATGCCCACATCTGGGCGTATCTGGGGATGCGTAAATCATCTCCTGCAAGAAAATCCTATTTCATGTTTCTGTAAATGAGACACGCGGGGAGAGCAGAATGGAGGATGCACCTCCTTTCCAAACCCCCTCCTCGCTACTGCTGGTGTAAAATAGCCGGTTTGTTCTGTGGGACGCATTCACGTGGAGTTTTGGTGTGCTGGAGAGCGTGTGTAATGTGGACTATATGAGCGAGAGAGAGAGAGAGGTGGCCACTAAAGGAGAGGGGAGGGAAAATGAGGTGTTAAAGTGCAATCGGTTTGAGTTGGGAAGCAATGAAAGCGAGGGATCGATAGGAGAAGGATGGGGAAAGAGAGAAGACTAGAAAGCAACAGTGAAAAATCAAGCTGCATGAAGGTGCAAAGGAGTTGGAATGGAATTGCAGCACGTTTCAGGTCTAGCACACACACACATGTGGACTCCTTGGTGGTCACCTCCAATCAGTGGATATTGATTCCCAGATTGATTGTTGGTTTGCGGGCGTGCATGAGCCATTCATTTGAAAGCATGAATATCAGTGACAGTTCAAGTGCTTTCTCAAATGTATCAACACAGTTAGCAACACAAGACATGAAATATTGCACAATGTTTCTAAAAAATGATGTGAATAACGCAAGCATCGGTTATTATTGCTCATACTAATGGTTAAAAAAAATCCATAAGCCAAAGGATTGTAACTCTACCGGCACCATTAGTGCAAAAAATATCTCAAATCACGCTGCTTATTAAAGAAAGATGTCGGTTTCTTCAAGTTTGGTTAGCTATTTATTTTTTATTGTATTATTTATGTTATGTTAGACTATTTTATTTTTTATTTTATTGTATTTTATGTTATGTAAGACTTTATTTTATTATTCCATTTTGCATGGTGGATGATAAAATATGTTTAAAGTTGGTACAGTAGGTTTTTGTGTCCAAACAAATTTATTTGATGAATGCTTTGGCTGATGTTTTCCTTTTTTGAGAACACTGTTAGATTATTATGTGATTTTTGAATAAAATAAATAATATTTAACATTTTTGCTGTTTCATTCACAAGCAATTTTTCAAAAATTTGATTTTTTAAATGTTATTTTGTTTTATATTTTATTTTATTTTGCATGGTGGATGATAAAATAGTTTTAAAATAGGTATAGCAGGTTTTTGTGTTCAAACAATTTTTGTAAGAATTGATTTTTTTTTTTTTTATTAATTTTTAAATTTAAATTAATTTTATTGATGCTTTGGCTGATCTTTTCCATTTTTGAGAACACTAGTGGATTAGTATGTGATTTTTGAAGAAGATTTTACATTTTTATTATTCTGTTTTAAAGTTTACAATCCAATATAGCCAAATATAACTTAAATGAGTCAGGTCATTGTCAGATTTCAGCACTGGCGAGGCCGACATAAACCCAGGGATTTGTGTTTTCCCGCTAACACTCGTCTCCTGGCCTCGGGACTGCACAGATGGCATAAAGAATATTAAAAACATCTGCGTTCTCTCAAAGGCTGTGTCACTAAGTGCGCAGACTGTATTGAACTTCACTGTTGCTCTCTGAACATGTTCCTTGAGCATCTGTGATGGCCTTTCTAAACATATGCAAAGCTCCTGTTATTGATCGCTGTTCAATTATGTGTCAAGCCTGTGAACTGCATCTGCTAAACGTGGCCTATAGCAGAAAGCAGACTGGGTCAGAACAACAGACCAACATGGGCCAATAATTTCTCTGCTTCTGAGAAGATCATCAGATTCAATCAGTAAAACCCTGTCGATTTGTGCAAAACTAAAGAGATTCACAGGTAGATGTGTTCACAGGATGAGTTGTAGAAGAGAAGATCACACTCATTTAATACGCATGTTTTTTTGTGTATAAGTGTATAAAATTAAGGCTGTTTTCTTTGAATTTAACATATTCATTCAGATTTATTGCTTTGACATCCTTGCATAAATTGTCTAAAGGTTATCAGGTTTTGAAGGTTGGCATGCAATTGTATCATAGTCTTATGTGCATATACTGTAAATTAAGTGCATTCAAAATTATTTAACATTTTAAAAATATGGTTATAATTAAATTGTATATTTTTATTATTATTTTATAATATTATTTTTATTTTAATTATTTTAATAATAAGCTGTGAACCCATACTATATTATTTTAAAAATATTTGTAATATATTTTTATTCATATTGAAATATTTTATATATTTTAATAAAACATTATATTTAAACTTATATTTGAATATTATGTAATTATTTTTAATAAGTTCTAGTGAACCCATATTTTCATACCATTTCATAAATAGTTTTATGTTTGTTATTTAAAAAATATTTGAAATATACTTTATTTAAGCTTTTTATATATTTTAATGTCATTTTTAATAAATAGCTGTTATGAACCTAGATAATTTTAACACTTTAAGTAGTTTAATGTTTCTGTTATGGTTCTGTTATTTTCTTTAAATATATATTTTCATCATATTTAAATTTTATAGCTATTTAAAATATTTGATTTGTTATTTCATTCGTTTTAATAATAAGCTGTAGTGAATCCAGACCTTTTTTTTTAAATTAAGCAGTTTAAATTTTAGGACTTTTCAATTAATTAATGTAGAAGCATTGCTGATTGTAGGCTGTTTCTGCTGCTGATAAACCTCATGTGGAATTACTGAATTGGCATGAGTTGATGAGGAGATTTGAAGCGTCGGAGCATTGGCAGCCCATGAGCGATTGGGTTTGTCAGTGTTTGGCCCTCTCGGGGGGTGATTTTGAAGGACGTCTGCATTTCTGAGTCACGTCTTCTCTCGTCAGCACATGGAGGAAGTGACTCTGCCTTTGAACTCAGGTTTTTAACTCTGGGTTACTGCGGTAGAGCCAGACTCAGGTAACCTGCAGTCTTAAAGAAGCAGTTCACTCGAAAATGATAATCTCTTTCCAAACCTCTCTTCTGTGGAACCAAAAATATATGTTAAAGAACAGGTATTATTTAGTCAAGATGTGGAATATAGCTATTATAACAACTTTTATGATGCTTTTTTATCACTATGTGGTCATTATAAATTGTATATGCTATGTGAGCCGAAGTGGTTAGTAAATGAAATGATATTTTTGGGTGAACTGTTCCTTTAAGGAAGTGCAAGCAAAGGTCAGATGGAAGTGACTTTCAAATGACTTGGACAGATGGAAAGATAGATGTGTGGCTAGCATAAGAATGCAACGATGCCTCGTTTATAACATCGGTCTGGTGGTCTCTATGGTGGCAGCGATTTCTGGCCCGGCTTTGTTTATTTTCCAGCAGTGGACAGTGCTGTTGGACAGCTGTGCCAGCGCAGACGGAAGGAGATCATATCGCACACATACTGCGGGTAAAGCCTCTTACTCTGAACCTCTGCCACGACGCTGTCAGGACGAGCCAGATGCTAACCCTCTAATGACAGATGCATGCTGCCATGTGTTGACCTAGGTGGTACAGGACTGCTGGCAGGATGAGAGCTTGTCTTCTGTAAACCAATACAATCTGTGTATGTCTTCAGTTCTGTGAACTTTTTCCACCAAGACTGAGATGGGAAGCATAAAGAATTAAGTCCAGATTTTATCTTAAAGATTCTGCATCCTTAATGGGTTCATTAACAATTGTGTAAATGTTTGGATAAGAAATGCCATTTCATTGTTAAGTGGTCATTTTAATAATAAATAAATTGTACTAAATTCTTGCAAAAGGTGTGTACACAGACTTTTAACAATCTTTTTACAGGTGCCAGGGAAACAAACTACTAGCAACATATTTTATTTACGTGTTATAAAATGCTACTGATACATCACGTAATGTGCATCTTCAGCTGCTTGTTGTTATACACTACCAGTCAAAATTTTTGAACTGTAAGATTTTTAATGTTTTTAAAGAAGTCTCTTCTGCTCACCAAACCTGCATTTATTTGATCCCAAGTACAGCAATAACAGTAAAATTTTGAAATATTTGTACTATTTCAAATAACTGTTTTCTGTTTGAATATTTTAAAATATAATTTATTCCTGTGATTTCAAAGCTGAATTTTTAGCATCATTACTCTAGTAACATGATCCTTAAGAAATCATTCTAATATTCTGATTTGCTGCTCAAAAAACATTTTTATTATTATTATTATTATTATTATTATTATTATGTTGAAAACAGCAAAAAAGAGTAGAAATTTTTCAGGTTTCTTTGATGAATAGAACGTTCAGAAGAACAGCATTTATCCGAAACAGAAATCTTTTGTAACATCATAAATGTCTTTATCATCACTTTTGATCAATTTAAAGCATCCTTGCTAAAAAAATTATTCATTTCTATATTAATTACTATTCTTTCTGTAATCAAACAACAAACACAAAGTCTTTTTACAGTTTTTTCAAAGGTGGCAATCCAACTAAACTACTAAACCAAAAGCCAGGAACCTTTTTGACCAAAGGAGGCTTTTTTGTCCCCCATTTTTGGTTAATGCATTTTCCCAAAAGAGCCACAGTAAAAATGATGTATTATTATTAAAAACATGCTTTTTCACTATATATCAATAAATGATCTATTTATTGGTCTGTTTTAATATAAAACGTGGTCTATTTCAAGTTATAATACAGGTTGGTATTGTTTTGGTGAATGTCTGTTTCTCAGATTATAATAAGTGTGACCCCCAACGAAAACGAAATTCTCAAATCCAGCCACCCACTCACCCAAATGTTGAGGAGGGGTCCGGCTTCACGTGTTTGCCTGGGGGTCCTCAGCGCCGTTACACCCACTCTAAGCGTGCTCTAGCGCTTCACCTCAGGGTGTGCACGAGTAAACCGGGTGCCAGTCCGTGCCGGTAACCGGATGCTGCTTCGCGGCACAACTGAAGCAGCAGACACGTCAAGTCCTTCGCGGGAACTGCGTTCAGCGTACGCAACCCACGAAGTCCTAAGCACAGACTCGCCGAATGAAGCTTCAGGAGGAAACTTCACTCGACCGTCGGTATTGAACTTACCTTTCCGTCCTGCAATTACAGACACACTGAGCTGGAGAAAGAATTCAACTGTAACTGAAGGCGTTGATCTTTAGAACGCGTGTCATTGTGACGTCACTGAGACTAGCTGTGTGTATTTGACCATTTAGGCGCGAAAATTCCTTGCTTCAAAATCCAATTTAGACATTATTGATTTAACTATGTGTGATATATTCTGTTATTTTTCTCATTGTAAACATAACATAGAATTTATAGGAAATGTATTTATTTTATTGGCAAAATATTATATTCATAAATGTCAATTTTCTTCAACATTACCCAAATTACATAATTTTCTTTGTGAATTGAACTACCTAATTATAACACTAGAAAATATTAGCACCAAAAAAGTGTCAAATTTGTGAAACTGTCTAATGGTCTGCTTATTGTTATGTAATTTACTACCTCTGTACTTCTTGTTTTTATTTCCTTTGTCTTCCTATATTATTTCTTTATTCATACTGGCATCCAATGTTGTATTTAATTGTTGAAGTTTATTCTTGAAATTCGTTTTTTTTTTTTTTTTTTTTTTTGTATATGTTCTCCTAATGTTTTATTGCTCAAAGCGTAATTTTAAAAAACGTTCAGGCGCGCAGAAGACGCACAGAAAGCATCTTTCAGTAGTGGATTCAGCTCTCTTTCGCAAACTATTGCACTTTTAGTATTTATTTTTAGAATCAAGCACATCCTGCTCTTTATTTTCACATTCATCCATGTTTATTAATAATTTCAAACAGACCCGGCCACTGAAAACTGAAATATGACAATAATTCATAGTCATAAAAATAAAAAAAATGTCATAATCAGAGGCCTATTAGATACACTAAAATGAACCAATTCATAAGAGTCGTTCGTCTTAATTAAGCTGCATGTGTTTGATTCACTTAGGAGAATCAACTCATAAGTTATTCTTTCTGTAACTGGATTATCACTCACATTTTATGTTCTGCTTTATGCAAAATATTTTTTTTCTAAAGATACAATGCATGAATGAAATAAATATAAAACTATTTTTTTAAAAAGTAAAAATAAAATATAAAAATTGATTTAAAAAAAGCTCCATGTTATCATAATGAATGCCCAGCTCAGAAGTATAAATTTCCCCCTTTGCACTTGAAGGCAGTAAAAACTTGTGTGAAGTCTTCATATGTCTGTTTAGCTCAGTTTTCTGCATCTATTCTCTATCTGAGGATGAAGATCAGAGTGATATCAGTGTTTTGTCTTGTACAGCAGTGCTCAGCAGGTTCCTTTGGGTGTTGATCGCTTTAATAGAGTTTAATTAAAGCTGACCCATGTCTTGCTCTTCTCTGGTCTCCAGTTGAGTTCCCACACCACTGCGCTGTCACTGCATGGCTCTTTAACTCCTCAACTAGTGTGTCTTCTCCTCCACAGCCTTCCATCTAAATATTTGGTCTCGTTCCGATTCCTCAATGTATGCTCGACATTTCACCTGCAGTCAAATCCTGCTCCGCTCCGTCCTCTTTTTCCGTGTCCCCTTCTAAACAGCACTGCACCACTGGGTCTGTCCTCTGGAGGCTTCTGAAGCCAGGAGGGGAGAGAGATGGCAGTTTACCCAGCATGCTCTGCTCTATCTGGGCCATCCTGTCAGGAAAAAGGAGGCTGATGGATGTAGATGGAGTGTTCTGGTGCCACCAACTGTGTTTCTCGCTCTGATGATGACAGATCCATCTGTAGGAATGAACGATCATCTTTGGGAAATAAGAGCTCCATTCGGAACTTGATGGAAAACCATGTTTGTTTGCTTAGATTTGCCTCCCTTGTTAAAAATGAAAAATGTAAAATATTGCTCTGCTTAGAAAAGAAAAATGAACATGGAGATCTCTGTAATACATTAGTTGTTTCTTCTAGACAGCAGTGAGATTAAATGGAGAACAAATGGAGATGTCTACTTCTTAGATTGTTGTCCATACCACCTCTGATTTGTCAAAGAAATTATTCATATATTCAAACAATTTCCAAACTTTTCCTCATCACTATTTCTCCAAAGGTTATGAAAGAGTGACCTCTGAGCAATATTATATTATTTTTTGACTAACTAATACATCTCTCCCTTGAAATATTCACACTGTAAATCAATGAATAAATAAATAAATGGAATATTTTGTAATTTTCTGCCAGGACATTACCCATTATTTTTTTTAATAGATATTTCCGTTAACCCTAAAACACAACTAAATGCACAAATGCACTGGACAAAATCAAATTCAATCTCACTTCTTGTTGCTGAACTTTTTGATCATTGATCTCATAACATATGTTTATTTTTTTCATGCTGGTGTTTCCACTTGGCCTCTTACTTTACCAGCAAGACATACTTGCTCAACTTCACTAGAAACACCATGCATCAATTAAATTACACTGGTTATTTGCATGGCTATCAGGAATGGATATTCATGGTGCTGTTAGCTGGTCTAACAAACTTTGTTCTTTCTCTATCCTTCTGCTCTCTTGTGTTTCAGTAAGAGCTACAAAAGGTCGCCTACGCTGCCCCCATTTCAGAGACGTCTTGACTATGCGCTTGTTAGTACAGTTTGAAGGCGGTTGGAGAGGATATAGGACATATTTAGAGCAATTTCTGTGTGTGTGTGAAAGGAATAGAAAAGAGTTTTGTGGCACTTTTGAAGTTTGATTTCACTTGAGCAGATTCTGACAAGTTTGACTCAAGATGAGTGCCAGATAACACTGCTTTGAGGTAATAAAAACAGTTTCTTGAACAAAAATATTCAACTTTGCCATCTAACTCATTCCTCACGCTTTATGTTAGAAATTATATCTCAGTAATGGTATCTCAAATTGTGTGGCATATTATTTTCATGATCAGGCTTATGATTTTCACCTGGCAGACCAGAAAGGACAGCTGAGGATTTCATTGTTGCTAATTTCTTTCTGGTCGGGCCCATTAGTGTGGTTGGTGGTCTTGTTGACTCCCAGGTGGCCGTCAGACCTTTGTCCAGAATCCAGCACGGGTGAACGAAAGGTCAGGCAGGTCTGGTGCTGTTTTCACGTGTACCTTCTCTTGTCCCCACCGTTCACAAGCGGCCATCTGTTTTTCAGCCCACACCGCGGTCACCAGGGTCAGGTCCAGTTACACAAGCCTGCTCGCATGAGTCTGAAACCGAGAGAATCCGAGATGCAGCGCTCAGGTCATGAGAGATCAGGAAAGCTCAAGGAATGAGAACAGATGAATCTTCTGTGGATTGTGGACCAGGCTTTTTCAACCAGTTGCTTGTTTTGCTTGAATTCCACGTGCTGAAAAGATGCATGTGAAATATAGTTTTGAAATCAATGACTGGAGCGCTAAAGATATTTTTAAGATTAAAATAGCATCCCAGATCGCCCATTTGAACTCACTGTATGTGGCTTTGGATAAAAGAAAATATAAATGCATTGCAATGCACTAAAACCACTATTGCTTCAGGATATTCTGTCAGGTTATAAAAAATTCTGTTGTTAGCTTAATTTATGTCTGGATTTTATGTTTACCTATGTCTGATTAAATGTTTCAGTGTATCATGCATGTTTGTCATCTTCTGTTCAATGACAAACTGAATTAATAATAAAGTTTAGTGGTAGCAAGCTTTGCACGGGTAAACAGTAATAATTTTCTTTATGTAAAATATAGTTTGAAACATTTTGTTAATTCTTGGGTCCAGTGTCACTAAGGTTTTTTTTTATTCATAAAGAGAAAGAAATTCATACAGGTTTGGAACAACTTGAGGGTGAGTAAATGATGACAGAATTTTCATTTTTGGGTGAACTGTCCCTTTAACTGTTGGCCATTATAGACCAAATACCACAAAACATACAGTGCACACATCAAATTCTAGAACATACTTACTGTACTGTAGCTTTTATGCAGTGCATGCTTGTTCCCCACACTGCACAGACACACATTTCAGCCCAACCGGTCCACACACACACACACACACACACACACACTCACTCACTCACTCACTCACTCACTCTCTCTCTCTCTCTCTCTCTCTCTACATCATACAATGGCACAAGGCCACATTCCCCCTGCATTCTTAGTTTGTGTGGAAAACACTGTTGCCAGGCAACGACTAAAGCAGGGAGACTGTGCCATGCGAGGATGAAGGTAGAGCTATATCTGTGCATATGTGGGTTCGTTCACGTGCATGAGCAGGTATATGCTGGTGTAGTCAGAGGGAGAAACAGAGGCATTAACCCCATGTTGAAGCGAGACTGTTTGCACTATTGCATCTGAACCCCATTTTTACTTCCATTATGCAGAGTGAAACAGGTTATTCTCAAATTCCATACATTTTTAATGTGAAATTGCACCAGTAACTGTAAGAATAGAAACACAGTTTCATTCCCTCTTGTACTGGCATGGTTTAATAAGATGGTTTGATGTAATAAAGGTGATTCAGTAGAAATGGATTCAGTAAAAGTCACTATTTTTCAGTGTACACTGATAAATTGTGCACAGTGATGAATGAATGGAATGAATGTGTGTATGTAAATGACCTCTTTTTTGATTGGCTAACATTTGTGCATGTGAAATGAGTGACATCTGAATAGGCTGTTTTTACTGCTTAAAGGGATAGTTCACCCAAAAATTTTAATTCTGTTATCATTTACTTACCCTCAAGTTGTTCCAAACCTGAATGAGTTTCTTTCTTCTGTTTAACACAAAGGAAGATATTTTGAAGAACGTTTGTAACCAAACCGTTGACGGTATCCATTGACTACCACAGTATTTTTTTTCCATAATAGCGAAGTCAGTGGCTACCGTCAATAGTTTGGTTCTTTAAGCCTTTAACTTCTAACCTGAAAAAACACAAAATGACTTTTAAAATCTGAACAGATTGCAGTAAAAAAACTGGGCTTCAAACACTTAACGGCTGAGGATTGCATATTAACAGACTTGAAATTCGTTAAGGTCTTTGAGACACATAACAAATTAAAACAATATGTTCTAAAACTGGCTCAAATGATCAAACCTGTTTAATATCCTCTGACCGGATTGAATCATAGTCTGAAGCTTAAAAATTGGAGTTTGTGGCCATCGGGGCACTATAAAATTTATTGTGAAATCTGTCAGCTCAGACTTCTGAAAATCTGCACACTGGCTCTCACTTTAGGCAACTACCGTCAGCTCTTCCAGACTGCAAAAATCAGTGAAAAAGTCATGTAGTATGTAGACCAATTTGGAGTAAACATCACAGTTACGTCACTTGCAGCTGTAAAAAAAAATAACAGTGGTAACAAGTGGAGGGAAATGGGTAAAATCCATGGAATAAGAGAAAAAATGTATTGTTGTGCCTTTGGATGTCAGAACCAGAATGCAAATCATTTTTATAGAATACTGTCATCAAAGTCGTTGTTTGAAACTAAACACAGATGTTTAAAGAGACAGACTATGGATGAAACCTGCTGTGATTACCCTACTTTAAAAGCATAAATTTGATTTAAACAATAGGTCCACATAATATTCACATATGCAGTTCATAGGGGACATATTTTATTAGCCCTACAGTTACAGCATTCACCTATTTTATCTTTTTCTCACAAATCCAAGTTTATATCTCCTAGTTTGGACTTTATAACTCTATTAAACTAAACAGTTGTGAGTTTATCAATTCTGAGGAAAAAAGCCAGAAGTATGGGATATAACTTAAAGTCATGATTCTTGAGCCAAGGGGAAAAAAGAGAATCAGTTGATTCTTCTTATCAGCATTGTGAGGAAAAAAACTCAGAATTTTGAGATATAAACTCAAAATTATTATTACCTGTCATTTTCTGCCACACAAAAAGTTATCACTGTTTGCAAACACTGAAATTGGTTCATTCCAGCCTTCAGTTTCTGTACATGCTCTGGCTGAACAAGGAAGTTTTGCACTGTGAGTGTTTGAATATGTTAGAATATGGAATATATTTTCACGATATAGATTCAACGTATTCGTGTGGGGTTATCATGTCCTTCACTCTGACTCACTCTTTCTCTCGTCAGCTCGTCCCTCGTTTACCATGTTGCTGCTCGGACTCTTGCCGCTGATGTTGCTACGGGGGTGCGGTTGCCAGGCGGCAGACGTTCCCGAGGATGTGACGGCAGAGTTCTCGGTCAGACTGTACCACCAGCTCCAGATCACAGGGGGAGAGGAGAACATCATCTTCTCGCCCCTGAGCGTGGCTCTGGCTCTGGGCATGGTGGAGCTGGGCGCCCGCGGCTCTTCTTTAGAGGAGATCAGACAGGCCGTGGGCTACAGTCATTTCAGAGAAGGTACAGTTATCTGGAAAACAGTGCGAGGGGTTACCTGTTCTCTTTCATCTTTAACTTTTGAGTCATTTTCCCAATTGGCTGAAACAGTGACCACCCACTTTTACCCATTAATTTTCTCCATAGGCATTTTTTTTAAAAAAAGCTCTGAAAGAAATCATAACAGTACAACGTCTGATTTAAATTATGTTGTAGGTATCATTCTAGGTTTGTCTTGAAAGAAAATCTCATAAAAACATTTCACCCACAAAACAACATTTTTGCATAAAACAAAAATGAAGCCTATTTTAAAACAATTAAGATTTTTTTTTATTTTCATATAAAAATATTTGATCACAATTAAGTTCATTTTCCACACAAATTTTGTGATTCCCAATATTCTTTATAGTGATTCTGTATCAATTAAAGGCAGTACAGTAAATGGTTTAAAGCAATATATTTTATTTAAACTTTAAAGTATATATTTGTTTATTTGCATTACATTCATGAGAAATTTGAATGTTTATGTGATGAAGATTTGTCTGAAAGTTTACAAGCATTTTAAAACCTTGTTTTGAGGTTATATAGGCATGATCCCAACAGTCCCAATTGTAGTAATTGTAAAAACAGACTATTTCGGTATACAAATAGTTGAAAGTAATAATTTTAAAAATAAATAATATTTATTTATTTATTTGCATTACAGAAAAGAGAAATTTCAGTGTTAAAAATTTCAATTTAAAATATATATATATATATTTTATTTTATTTTTTGCATTACAGCAATGAGATTTATTTTTTCTTTTGATTTTGCAGTGACCCAGACAAGTGAGATTCTGAATTTTGAATGGGATTAGTACTTCCATGACTGTAATATTGTACATTATACAGAAGTGTTGTCTTCTTGTCTGCACCTGCTTCAGATGAGGAGTTCTCTCTGCTGAGCAACCTGACCCAGGCCCTGTCCACAGATGAAGAGCAGTACGTGGTACGGCTGGCCAACTCCCTCTTTCTGCAGACGGGGGTTCACTTCAACGAGGACTTCCTGCAGCTCATGAAGAAGTACTTCAAAGCAGAGGTGGAGACGGTGGACTTCAGCCAATCAGCAGCCGTGGCTGAACGCATCAACTCTTGGGTGCTGAACCACACAGAGAGTAAGTCTTCGATCATCACTGAGGATATTTTTTGCTATTATGTATTTGAAATAGTATCCTTGTTATTTACTGACTAAGACCTGATGAAATGGCTTAACAAACAAAGATTTTATTCTTGTATTGATGTCTTTCCCATTGACATAGAAAGCTGGGATGTAGTGAATAGTTTGTTGTTTTATAAATACAAGTAGAAGTATATAGATGGCCTTAAAGCTAATAGACATAGAGTAGAAGTCAAAAAATTCTTATATAGCTATACACACATTACCCTTCAAAAGTTTGGGGTCTGTAAGATTTTTTTTAACTGTTTTTGAAAGAAGTCTATTGTGCTCACCAAGGCTGAATTTATTTGTTTAAGAGATACAGTAAAATCAGATATATTTGTAATAATATTTCACATTTAAAAAACATTTTTGGTTTGAATATGTTTTAAAATGAAATTTATTCCTCTGATGCAAAGCTGAATTTTCAGCATCATTACTCCAGTCCTCATTGTCTCATGATCTTTCAGAAATCATTCTATTATGCTGATTTATTCCTTGATAAACATTTATTATTATTATCAATGTTGAAAACAGTTGTGCTGCTTCATATTTATATGGAAACTACATTTTTCTAGGATTTTTTTGATGAATAGAAAGTTCAAAAGAACAGCATTTATTTGAAATAGAAATATTATAACGTTATAAATGTATTTACGGTCACTTTTCATCAATTTAATGCATCCTTGATGAATAAAAATATTAATTTCCCCAAACTTTTGAACCACGTGTGCTGGAAATATATGAGCCTAAATGTTTACCATTTAACCACTGAATATAGTCATAGTTTATAAACCCATTTAGAATGATTTTACTGTCAAGTAAAACTCTCTTCAAAATGAATAGATGGTGTTAAGAGGAATTACTCTGACTTTAGTGAAAGAGGACAGTAAAGTAGATAATGGCAGATCAGTCATATTCTGCATGATAATGACATTCCCAAGCCATTTCCAGGCAGATCCATTTTCACACAGTCAGCTTTCGCCTTTGCAGAAGGACTGTCAGATACCAGCACAAATCCCAGAGCTTTGGAAGAGAGATGATTTTATGCCACTGAAGAGATCATGCGGTCTTTCCTGTTCTGAGAAAGAGAGGATTGTGACGTGCAGCGTTTATTTCAATCTGGGTTTTTGTTGTTGTTGCAGGCAAAATCCAGAACCTGGTGTCTGCGGACGACTTCAGCAGCTCCACCATGATCATGTTAGCGAATGCAGTGTACTTCAGAGGCAGCTGGAAGAACCAGTTCAGACCAGAAAACACCAGAACCTTCTCCTTCACCAAGGATGATGGCAGTGAAGTTCAGACCCTGATGATGTACCAGCAGGGAGATTTCTACTATGGTACGAACAGGCTTGAATAGGTTAAGTGTTGATTCAGTAGTTTTTTGATTATTTGTTTTGTTATTCGCTGTACAAGTTTCCTACAGAATGATTGCAGGGGTTTAAGCTGACAAGGAAAGCCAATCGAGACAAAATTTGAAGGTTGACTTAAAAAGTTTCAAAATTTCAAAGGTTATTATATAAGCCTGATCAATGCTCCTTCTAGCTATACATTTACTTTTACATTTAGCCATTTAGCAGATGCTTTTATCCAAAGTGTCTTACAAATGAGGACGATAGAAGCAATCAAAAGAGCAACAACATGCAAGTGCTATGACAAGTCTTGGTTAGCCTAACGCACGTAGCAAGGTTTTTTTTTTTTTTTAAATAGCTATACAATTATTTTTATATTTTATTCTATTCAACCACACACACACACACAACCATTTAAAAGTCTGGGGTCAGTAATCTTTTTCTTGAAAGACATTCAGCAAGGATGCATTAAATTGCTGTAAAAATTATTAAGGAATTTTAGCTCTGGTTAAGCTTTTATTATGAATTTTAGCTGTAGGGAATTCAAATATTAAAATTAGGGTTGATTTGACAACATATTTAACAAAACGTCAGATTTATACTTATTGGTCAACGCTCGCCATTTCGTTGTCAGTGTTTGTTACTTATTTCACAAATAACGAATAGAATAAACCAAATATTACTATGTAAATTTATGAGCCTTAGTAAACGTTTCTGAGCACATTGTTTGATCTGAATATTACACAACAGAAAACAGATTTCTTTTGATGAAAGAAACGGGAGCTTATTTCTATTCTATGATACAACACTAAAGCAAAACACACATACACACACATACATTACATTATTCCTGCGAGCAATTTGAAGAAAGCATTTAGCCTGCGGGGGGCAGCCTCGCGGAATTTCTCTCGCCCTGTGAAGTTACACAAGCAGAGAACTTTATCTTTGCTTTTAACGACTAATTCAACCTAGTTCAGCAAATTGAGAGAATACTGTAATTTACTTTTAAAAGTTGAGGTCACAAATTTCTCTGTGTTCCGCGCAATTTGGCTGCACTGACGCTGGGTTTCGAAAGCCTCCTGTGATTAGGCTGGCCTCTGGTGACGTCCGCGGGCGGGGGGGGGGGTTTCAAGTTTTTCCCGAAATTTTAGTCATTTCGCTTTGTTGACTAGGCATTAACTCGGAATTCGCTTGTCGTTGGTGGTGTTAGCGCGAGAGTTTTCAAGTTTTAGTCAGATGCCGCTCAAGCGTTAGTGGTATTGCTTTGCTAGTGCTTGTGTCATAGGGTTCTGCAGGTTTACCAATCACATTGTCTTATATGAGCCTCTTCACTTGCGTCAGTTTTCCATGGCGCGAATTATCTGTTAATAAATTGCCACGCAACGGCAGATTTCTATGCGTTATAATCTTTCTTGTGATACAAAGGATCATTATTTACACAAAATTATCGCTTTAGTCATGACGATTAATATGAGACCAAATATAAATATTATTTAAATACACGCACATTTTCTGCTAAACACACAAAGGGTTCAATTAAAGATTGTAGAATAAATTCTTCATGTATTTAAAAAGTCTAGTGAGTTCTTTCATATGTGGGAATATTATATCTCAAAAGATACTAGAATTATCATAGATTCTCTGATGATATAGCAGCATTTATAACGACAACCTGAAAATACAATCCTGGAATATAAAATAATTTTACTTGAATATATATATATTGTTTCAAGAGCATATTGTCAGTGATGGCAGTAGAATACATTTGATTTAATTTGTGAATAATTTAACTTCTTGTTTTTGATGTGTTTTATGCACGACATTTTCTCTGAATGCAGGGGAGAGCAGACACAGGGTTAAAGAAGGTCCCTTTTCCCCGTTGGTCTGCTCACTTAAAACTATGCTTTCTTGTTGCTCAATTTGTTGAGTTCCTCTCATAGTAGGCCTGGGACAGAGCTATAGCACTGTCGCTTGTGTTTATCCCGTCCGATGGATATTTATGCAAAGGAAATCGTGGTCTATTTTTCCCCCAATTTTTGAATGACTTCCAGAGCTATATTTTTAGTTTTTTGTATATTATTAGCTGTCCCTGTTGTGCAAGGCAGAGAGCGGTCTTGCTAAACTATCAAAAATTTGTCTCATGTTGATAAAGAGGTTTTAGGGCAGGAAATCGGCCGCAGTGTGGTAAGTCGTTAATTTATAATCACAACGTGGAAGGAAGATTCCTCTGCCCTGGAATGTGCTGTAATTGGAGTTGTGTCTGTTCACTAAGTCTCTACATTGCTCAAAAGTAATGACAATTATAATGCAAAATAATTCAAATAAATAAAAAGAATTCTGAAAAAATAAACTTATCATGATTTCCACAAAAATATGAAGCAGCACAACTGTTTTTACCATTGGTAATCAGAAATGTTTCTTGAGCAGCAAGTCAGCATATTAGAATGATTTCTGAAGGATCATGTGACACTGAAGACTGGAGGAATGATGCTGAAAATTCAGCTTTGCATCACAGGAATAAACTACATTTTAAAACATATTCAAATGGAAAACTGTTATTTTAAATTGTAATAATATTTCACAATATTCCTGTCTTCACTGTGTTTTTGATCAAATAAATGCAGCCTTGATGAGCATAAGAGACTTCTTGTAAAAACAGTAGCATATATATAGTTTCTGCATGGCTCACTGCTTATTGGTTGGGCTGAGTCTTTCAGATCCTGCAGAATAACTGCAGTGCGATTGCCTCATCCATCTCTCTGACAAAACAGAGAAAGAGAAAGACAGGTGAAGGGAAATGTGGAGCAGGGAGACACTGAAGGAGTAAACAGAGCAACAGCACAAATTGAGTGGGAAAATGCAAGAGTAGCGTCTGTGAAAAGTGAGAAGTAAGAGATACAGTACAGAGTCTTCTTCCTCAGAGACACAGAGCCGTCTTCAACATTTGCATCAGTAGCGCTTGAAAATGGGAAAACCAGCGTTACATAAATGGAGGACACTGACAAAGGCAGAGTACAGAATCTTAACTTTAAAACTTATGGCTAAATGTCATAATTAGCTGGTAAGAAGATATTTCAGAACTAACATAGTATGTCGATCCAGAAAAATGTCCTACTTGGGCAAATTATGTATTCACACTCCAGGGTTATTATAGTTAACTAAAACTAAACAAACTTGGAAAAAAAAAAAAAACTAAAAAAAAAGAAAACCTTGAAATGAAATAAATGTAGCACCTGCGTACACCAACGCAACACTTACGGTACTGGACCAGTTCTAGGTTCTCAAGGAGTGGGAGAAACAAATATAAAATCAGACTGGAGACCAGATATTTAGTACAAAAAGCTGGCACTTTACTAAGAGGCAAACTATATTATACACACAAGTTATTTAAGAAAAATCTTACAAATGTTACAACAGTAAAATCTTCTTTCCTATTAGTTTTTTGTTTGTTTTCAATAAGTATAAATAGTTATAAATAATAAATAAATTAGTCGGATCTACTCGTATTTGATGATTTATTAGAGATCCTGATCATCATCAACTTTTTTCCTACAAAAATAAAGAAGCTCATCAAACTTCAAAATAAAATAAATAATCATTAGCGTTATGTCATGAAAGAAACACAAAGTAAAACAATATAATAATCAATAAATTGTACACTAAATTACCCTGTTCAGTTACGTAACGTTCAATTCAGTTCAATTGCGCGTGTAGTTCAGTTCAATTCAGTTCAATGAAAAATAAATAAATAAATAAAATGTAAATTGTGGAAAGAAAAGAAAAATAAAAAGAGAAAGGTTGATGTCTCGTTCAAAAAAGATCCACAATTTAATGATAAATAGATGCGACTAAGGTGTAGTCGGCCTCGCGAAATGAAGTCAAATGAAGATTGTGCTGCAGCCCAATTAATCTCTCAGTACTTTCCCAAGCCTCGTCTCAGAGGAAATTTTTTGTTTTTTATGCAAAAAAAAACCTGACCAAAACTGATGCCTACCCAAATAGTTTTCAGATCAAAGGACAAGTAGCGTATTGTCTTTCTTCTCTTCGGGTTCCTTTTGTAACTTTTTTGATGAATTAATCTTCTGCTGTCTCTCTGCCGTTTTTCGGCCGCTCTATTCTTCTGTTATTTACGCCATGTGCAGCACACTTCTATAAATGCTCATTACAATTCCTTTGGGTGTATTTTTATTCAAATTCTCTATAAACACTTATTGAATTGCATACATTTGACTTTGTATACATATTATCATCATCTTATTTTATATTATGAATCAATATAGCTATGTATTCATTTATGTTTGTTTAAACCCTATTTTAATGTGGGTTACATCAATATTAAAAAAAAATACAAATATAAAAAAATTAGTTTCCAGAGCAACATTTTTTTTTAACTTGATGTGCTAAAATAACTAAACCTGAAATAAAAATTAATAAAAACTACATCAACTTATTTAAAAACAACAAAAACTAATAAAAAAATACAAAAACGCAGAACAGAAATACCAAAAATTAACATGAAAGCAGAAATTATATATATATATATATATATATATATATATATAAAATCTAATTCAAAATATTAACAAAAAATTACAACAGTAGTAATAAAATAACAGTCTGTTGTCCAACTCATGGTTATTAACTAAAACCAGAAAAAAATAATTTTGTCACTCGAAATAAGATAAATGTTGAACTGAAATAAAATAAAATAAAATATTAAAAAAATTAAAACTATTTTATTTCAGTTGCAAAGGTGACATTTCTTATTTTTAAATTTAATTTAATTTTTAGAATTTTTTTTACTAAGAGAACTAAGACTAAATAACCTAAAAATAATGAATAGAAAATAATAAAAACTATATAGACATATTTAAATGAAGTAAAAATTACAATTACTAAAACTTTAAGATTAAAGTTAAAACAGAAAATATACAAATAAATCTAATTGAAAATATTAACAAAAACTCTAATATATAAATGAAACTAAAATAACACTGACCCACTCTCATCTTACTGAAGTCCTCTCCATCCTCTCAAGCCTCTCAAACATACAGTAATAATCACTAACCTGATCATGTTCTTCATCCTCAGGAGAGTTCAGCGATGGCACCACAGAGGCGGGAGGAGTGTACCAGGTGCTGGAGATGCTCTATGAAGGTGAAGACATGAGCATGATGATGGTTCTGCCCCGTCAGGAGGTTCCTCTGGCCTCCCTGGAGCCCATCATCAAAGCGCAGCTGCTGGAGGAGTGGGCCAACAATGTCAAGAGGCAGAAGGTGGAGGTCTACCTGCCCAGGTGAGACACACAGTGTTTTCATTTCATTTATCAACACTTTTGCTTTTAGATTTGATTCATGTAAAAGCTGTATACTTGTTGTTTCTGGATCACGCTGCCCTGATCATTCACATACATTTAGATTCAAGGTGGAACAAAAGATTGATCTGAGAGACACTCTGCAGCAGCTGGGCATCAAGAACATCTTCACTAAAGATGCCGATCTGTCAGCCATGACAGCCGAGATGACAGGTAATCGATAAACACACGCACTGACCTGTGGGATTGCTCTGTTATTCCGCACACGCACACAGATGCTCAGGATGTGATTGACGGCTCAAGGACGGGATGTAACGCACTTGTTTTTCTCTGGCAACCAGCCAGCATTGTGGTGGTGATTTTTGCTTGCACAAGTACCACTCACATTTTCTCCGGCAAATGTATCTATTTACCTTTTATCTATTTACATATGCTATATAATAATAATAATAATAATAATGATAACTTTTTTTTCAACATTTTTAAAATATTAATATTTCAAACAAAAAGGTCTTATCAAACAAGGATTTAATGTGACTTTAACACCACCTAGGCATTTTAAGCCCACCAAAAATAGTAATAATATATATATATATATATATATATATATATATATATATAGTAGTAATAGATAGATAGATAGATAGATATAGATAAACAGAGATAGACATTTTTTATTTTATTTTATTTACTTACTATTATTTTTTTTTTAATAATCTAAACCAAACAGAAACCAGCTAATTTTTATTCAACTGAAATGGTCTTTTTCCTGTTTCAGATGTGGTGTAAATAAAGTTGTGTTTTATTTTATTAATTTTTCATCTATCAAAGTAAAAACCTGAAATACCTTACTGCCAATTTTTCAGGTTCAATATTATTATTTTATTAATTTTTCTTGTTCAATTCATAATTTTATTTGACACATTTTTAATGTATCTCTATTATTTTGTTTTACTATTTTTTAAATGTTTAATTTGTCAGTGTTTTATTTTAGTATTGAATATTTCTATAAAATGATAGTCTGTGAATGAGCTCAGCTGTATGTTCATTATACTCTGCTCTACATCCCTGATTACACCAGCTCATAAATAAATGGAAATAACTTGTTAAGCATATTCAGTCTTTTTTTTCATATTCTGTAATCTTCTTCATTTACATTTTCTGCTTGTCTACAGACGGACAGGATCTGTTTATCGGGAAGGCTGTGCAGAAGGCTTACCTGGAGGTGACGGAGGAAGGGGCCGAGGGGGCGGCAGGATCAGGTGATGTTTATCTCAATTTTACTGCCACATTTTACTATAATTATGCACATTATACATATAATATTCTCACTCTGTCTTCCTCCATCCTTTGCATTTCTAATAAAAATTTTCCCTTTTCAAGCCCTCTTTATCAGTTACTCAATTTTACCTTTTGTGAGCCTTTACTTTCCTCCCTGTCCTTCTTTTTTCTGTCTGTTCTCTAAGCGCTTTTTGCTTTGTGAATCTTGTACATTCACACATACTGAAGCGCCCCCTCCTGTTCAACATGTGTCTTTTTACTTAAGGTTTATGAAAGGTTAACTCGGTCATCACAAAGTGTTGGATAAATCCTTTTAATATTAGTTTTTAGCTCTGCATTGACATCAAAAACAAATAAAGAGGTGCGAGATTATGAAAAGGAATTAAAAATAACCCAAGCCAATTTCTTAGATGTGTAAAATGTTTGTATTCATGTGGGTTTCATACCATTTTTAGATCAAATTAATTACTAAATTAGTGTATGTTTTAATCAGCAAATGTATTCATCTATTTATATATTCTGTATTTTTAGTAGTATTAATATTATTAATAATAAGCCTAGTTTTTATATAAATGAATACAGTATGCTTTTATTTAGCTGAAATTGGTGGTGAAATTAGTTGTTTTGTTTTTATTTATTTTCTAAATTTTTCAAACATCAAAGTAAAAAAAGAAAACATTGAACGTAACTGCCAATTTAAAAAAAAAACAAAAAAACATTTTTAATCATGTATTTATATATACCAGTTAAAAAGCAACTAAACTTGCTGTGTCATAAAAAGCGCAAATTATTTGATATTTTTATGAACATACAGGCCTTGAGGGTTTGTAGGGAAATGTGATATTGCTGGTTTCATAGTTTTATATTGGCTGGTTAAAAAAATACTTTAAAATATTAATATTTTACCAAAAGGTCATGCTAAACATATTTCACAAGACTTTTTTTTTTTACACCGCCTAGACATTTTAAGCCTATCAAAAATAGCACAGTTAATTTTAATTCAAAAATTAAGAACCTTTTCAATATAAAAGTGCATAAAATGAAAAAGTGCATTGACATAATTGTCTTTTTGCACTGCATATCGCACTGAGCCACTATTGTTTGCTCTTCTACAGGTATGATTGCATTGACAAGGACACTGGTGCTGTACCCACAGGTCATGGCTGACCACCCCTTCTTCTTCGTCATCAGAAACAGAAAAACAGGTACATGTCATCTTCAAAAACGTATACATACACTATTGTTCAAACGTTTGGGGTTGCTAAGATTATTAATGTTTTTGAAAGAAGTCTCTTTTGCTCACTAAGGCTGCATTTATTTGATCAAAAATATAGTAAGAACAATAATGTTATGAAATATTATTTTTTACAAAAACTTTTTTTTATTTTAATATATATTTTAAAATGCAATTTATTCCTGTGATGCAAAGCTGAAATTTCACCATCATTACTCCAGTCTTCAGTGTCACACGATCCTTCAGAAATCATTCTAACATGCTGATTTGCTGCTCAAAAATCAATTCTTGTTATTATCAATGTTGAAAACAGTTGTGCTGCTTCATATTTTTGAGGAAACCTTGATATATTTTTTCAGGTTCAAAATGACACAGTTTTTTTAAGATTATAAATATTGTTACTGTCACTTTTGATCAATTTAATGCTCCCTTACTGAATAAAAGTAAATATAAAAGTAAAATAATAAAAATAAAATTATTTCTTAAAAAAAATCTTACTGACCTCAAATAATTCAAAATATATTTTACACAAACTTAATGTTTTATCTTAATTTATTTTTTTCTGTGAATGTATCAGTTTTGATGTTTAATAATGTTTTTATTTTGTTTACTCATAGGATCCATCCTCTTCATGGGCAGAGTTATGAACCCTGAAGTCATCGAGCCCTTCGAAAACAACTTTGACATGTAAACGCCCAGCAATCGCAATGTGACACTCAACCGAGTTCATGCTTATTTTCAACATCACCACGAAAAGCAAGCTCATTACGTCGCCATGGTTTTCTAAACACACGAGAAAATATTATATAAACGGGATATTTATATGATAAAAGTGATTGTGTTTTGATACTCGTAAGCTTTAACCGCACTGGGAAGTACAGAGCTGTAAATATTTGAAGTCTCTGCAACCACTCCGTTCACGTTCGATCATGTCTTATTCCACACCAGCATCATTCGTTCCTGTATTTCTTCTCTTGTATATTTGCTATTGTGTTCTGTAGGAAAAAAAACGTTGATATTTATTGCAAGGATGTGAGCACTTCTCTATATGTAGACTCACTTAATGTCTTTTAATTTCTTTTTTTGGTTTTGTACATGGCTGAAGTACTGCTGACATACTAATATGCCTTATTATATAAATATGAGTTTCTGATTTAATGAAAGGTTGCGAATGTACAGGTAGTGGAGCGCTGTTGCCATGGAGACTCAGGCGAACTGGGGGAGAGTGCATTTGGTATAAGTGATGAAAAAATACCAGCTGTATTCTCTGTTTCAGAAATAAAGATGAATGTCTTCAACTTGTCACCTTGTGCTCAATTTTAGAGTTGATGCAAAATATAGATACAGAAAAAGCCTTTATGCTGTTCACACACTGTCAGCACACGGTTCTGATGTCCAAAATAACCTCTATTAAAAACTATAACTGTGCACCTCAAAGACAGAAAATAATTGGAAAATGCACATTGAATCAGGTTGGTAATATTCATAACGTGTCTGGTGCACTATTTTGCATGAAAATGTCAGTCAGATTATATTTGTCCTTGCCAAAGCATGAGAAGATGCTCAAAGCAGTGTTCAAACTGAGCAAAGTGTCTGATAAGACCAAATGTGTTTCATTTCTACTGAAACCAGTTGATGTTTTATCAAAATGAGAGATGCTTGCAGAGAAATACTTACATAAATGTGCTGCTGCAGAAGATAAAACTCAAACCATGATGAAGAGAGACCGTCTGTTCTTGTGAAGTCCAAGCACAGTCTGCTGATTGATGACCACTGACATGACCCGCTAAATTGAAGCTGGAGCTCTATGGTTCATTTCTAAAACACAACATTGTTTTTAACCTGTGGAGTCTCTCAAAGGAATACAGTAAGCTGAGAAAAAAAAAAAACGTTTGCTTGTTTGGCCTTTCGTGAATAATATGCTCCTGATGTACGGCATGTTGTCATCGTATGTCCCTTTTTTTAACAATGCAATTACTTAATTATATAAAATTGTAAACATTAATGACGTAGGCCCTATCTGACAAGAACCAATATATGCTAAGGCTACTAAACCACTGCCTGAGAAAACAATGTTTATGTAACTGAGTCAAAACTTTGTATACTTTGTACTATATACTTACTTGATATAATTTATATACTAGCCTATCTATTTATATCATATATTGCTAGCAATATCACTCAAGCAAAAGTGCCTAAAATCAGCAGCCTTGTGCCGGAAGTCACCATTTTCACACCAATAGCGATTGCTGTGTGATATTGTTTTTTTTGTTTATATATATATGTGTGTATATATATATATATATATATATATATATACATCATATTGCTGCATAATGCCCTAATGAATAGGTTTGACTACTTTAGTACTTTATGAGTACAAATTATCGTTTAAGCATATAATGATATTCTAGGAGTTTTGTGCTTCTAATATTATAGCAAGTTCGATTAACCCTCTATTCTAACATAATAATGCCCCGTATAGGCGGGTCCCAAAGAAATGATTGATTGGGGGGGTCGCGGCCGGGGACCGGACGGGCCCCGCATGGGGGGGGGGGGGGGGAATCCCAGTTGAACACTGGCTCTGGTGTGACTGTAAATGCAGACCTTGAGCCAAAAACTCATCACCAAACACCAATGACTTGTATAGACACTATAAGGACAAAAGTGTTGGGACACCCCTTCTTTAGAACAGAAAAAGACACTAAAAAAACTGTGGCAACAACGACGGGAACATAATTCATGTATTTAAAAACTGTATTTCCATCTCTGTTGCAACAGTTTTGGACGTGTCTAAAATGACTGTACCCATATGTACAAGTGATTGGTGTTTAGTGATGAGTTTTTGGCTCAAGATCTGCATTTACAGTCACACCAGAGCCAGTGTTCAACTGGGATTGGGACTTGGCTTTCTGCAGACCAGTCAAATTCTTCCACACTGACTCAATCAATCATGTCTTTTTGAACCGAGCCTTATACACAGAGACAATGTCATGTTAGAATAGAAAAGGGTTTTGTCCAAACCATTGCTATAAAATTAGAAGCACACAATTTCCTAGAATATCATTATATGCTTTAACATTAAGATTTGTACTCATAGAAATGCCAACACTCAGTAGTCAAACCTGTTCATTAGAAGGCGACCCAATACTTTTGGCAATATAGCGTACATAATATATATATATATATATATATATATATATATATATATATATATATATATATATAAACAAAAGTTAAATATTGAGTTACTTACACTTTAGACACAATATTACCCGTTCGTTCGGGTATTTTTGGTCCGCCAAAGAAAAAAACTTTAAAACCAAAGCAGAATCAGCCGTTGCGCATCTCTGAACAATGTTTGAATCATTTAAATGAACGAGTCAATGACTCGCTCATAATAACCCCAGGCAGCCACTCACTTGTATTGTTTCTGAATGAATCAGTGTTGTAAACGAATCGGTTTATTGAATTAATGATTCACTCATAAAGACAGTCACTTGTCGCCACGCCTGGTGCATCCATGTAACTTGCAAAAAAATGAGCGAAAATCCCCACTATTAATTCAAATTACTCTCAATACAAATATATATATATATATATATATATATATATATATATATATATATATATATATATATATAGGCTATTTGCTTGTTTGTTTGTTTATATGGCCCTGTGGTGAGACAAATATAAGTAGGCTATCCTTATAACTATAAGCTTTGAGTTTGAGTTGCTTCTAATGTATTTATTTCAGTTAAAATGGTCCTGTGGTGTGACAAAAAAAAGTGCAAGTCCTTTTCAAAAGTGAAAATAGCCTCTCAATTTCATCTCGCAAAGCCTGTAGTACAGTAACTACATGCAAAATATATACAGCATAAAAAGGGCTGCGGCTATACTATATTAACATTTTACAGCTATACTGCATTTTCCAAAAGTCACTGAAGTGCAGCCTTAGACATACTGATGCCCTGACTGACCTTCGTGCGCAGATCAGTGAAACCGACGCTGTACCACGCATGCGCAGAGCTCACACTCACCTGTCGCACTTTAGCAGACTGTTCATCCAGCATCAATGGGAAACCGCACTATATTCCTTGTAAATAACTCACTTCACTGTGTGTCAAATGCCAAACGGATCTGTCAGAACCAACGGACATGTCCGAAAGGTAGGAACATTTTTGAACAATATCTCCTAATATGAAGCTCATTTGCTGTTTTATTTCTGAACACAGTCTACTCTGGAACAGAAAAGAAACGCATGATATGGCTTTTAATTTAGACTTCTCTGCTTTAATCTTATTTGGAAGACTGCTGATATACTTTTGTGCATAATTTATGGGAATTACCATTAGAAAACGAAGATCGACCTTTACGGCTGATTTATTTATGGACTAAAAATACATTATTACGATATTGCCACAGTTATAAAGACATTATATAAACGATTGCCAGGTTACAACTATTATATGTTCTTGTAATTACTTAGTAAAATAATGTGCATTTACAGGCAGCAGCTTCACATCACATCACATAGGCTACTACATAATCAGTAGCCTAGCCATTAAAAGCATTAAGATGTGAGCAGAAATTCTAAAATGTTCTGATATATTGTGCTGGTGTGCTCGGGTGTCGTGGGTGACTTTAATCCGGATCAGGGTGCAGAGTTCACGGTAATCTACACCAGAACCTCAGCCCAGCGGATGTAAGGACGCGCAGGCTCTCATTACACACAGGCTGTCTCAAAACCTGCTGAGCGCACACTGGGGCAGCATTTTTGAGCGTCATATGGTAAACATCTTGAATTTTATAAACATTTTCATGTAATATGATACACTCTCCTGATGCCCAAAATGCCTTCTAGGTAGTCAGCTCACTAGGTTTTGAGACCTGTCTGTCTCTATTTGTGCAAGTGTATTTAAATTTGTTGATTACACTCCATTATAAATAAACATTCACTAATAGCTCGAAATGAATTGAAACTGTGAGTAAAATACTTAAGATTTCAGACTGTGATCTGATCCATTAAGCATTAGGCCTCTGCAATGTTTGTTAATGGCTTCGGTCTCTCTTGCTCTAGTTCCTCTGGAGTGAACACCAGCAGTGAAAGTTTTCCGAAGTCTCACTCGCACTACTCTGAGTTAAGCGACACACACACTCCGTTCTCTGTGGAACTGACTCCAGACTCTGGCATTGTTGCCTCTCCAGTAAGTCAGTTCAAAGACAGTATGATTGTGAAGTGTCATGTGTGGTTGATTGACAGCTCACGTGTCTATACAAACACTGAATGCTGTCTTTGTGTTTGTTCCATGCAGTTGCCGTCCAGTCGGTTCAGGTTTGCCTCGTGGCACTGGCTAGAGGAGCACGATGTGCGAGGAGACCAGCTTGCCTGCCCCAGGGTCAGAGAGGGTAAGAGGTCATTCAGGGTCACCCTCCTTTTATATATATATTTCTCAGTGTTACCATAATACAGTCGCTGGACACACATTATTGATGTCATCAAACAGGGCCTGCTGAAGACGAGCTGTCCGTTAACAGTGATGACATATTTCTCAGAGGAGGCAGGAGGAAGAAGAGGGAGGATGAAGGACAGAAATGGGAGGAGAGACTCCAGGAGAATTGGGAGAACTGTGTGGTGAGACAACAAACAAGCATCTATCTATCTATCTATCTATCTATCTATCTATCTATCTATCTGTCTATCTGTCTGTCTGTCTGTCTACTGCTGTTCAGTAGTTTGGGGTAAATTATTTTTTAAAGAAATTACTACTTTTATTCAGCAAGGATCAAACAGATCAAAAGTGACAATAAAGACATTTAATTATATTAAAAACAAATGCTGTTGCTTTTCCTTAAAAATGTATTATGGATTTTCCACAACAATATTAAGCAGCACAACTGTTTCTAATATTGATAAAAATCAGAAATGTTTTTTTGAGGATCAAATCAGCATATTAGAATGATTTCTGAAGGATCATGTACCACTGACGACTGGAATAATGATGCTGAAAATTCAGCTTTGCATCACTGGAATAAATTACATTTTAAAATATATTCAAATAGCAAACAGTTATTTTAAATTGTAATAATATTTCACAATATTCCTGTTTTTACTGTGTTTCTTCACAAATAAATGAAGAATTGGTGCGAATCAAAGAATTTCAAAAATACCAAAAAATTGTATAGACCCTAAACTATCTGTCTAGTAACCAGCTGGCTATCTTCGTATTGCGTTTACAGTTCTGTCTCTGTGACCCCAGGTGCTGAACTTGTCTTATCAGGACTTAGGAGATCCGTACCAGCTGGAGAACTTCATCCGCATCCTGAGGAGACTGATCCGGGTGGAGCGACTGCAGCTGGTGGATAACGCACTGAGAGATCTCAGCTCTGTCAGACTGCCAAGGTACCAAACTAGCCTCTACACTATAACAGCTGAAAGATGTTCTCATTTTAGTGCACATGAACATCATTCTGAACGCTACTGACGCTGTAAGTGAGTTGAGATGGAGATCTGGTTCATGATCTGTGGACCATATAACACAAATTCCCTCCTGATCTTTCCATGGAGGCTGTCCTATTATATTGCATTGGTTGTTTTGTAACAATATGTGTATGGCTGTGTAAAAATACATGTAGTGCAACTTTAGCTGCGTGCTGTAATTTCATATGACGAGTTTATTTTACAGTAAGAAGGAAGCTGTTAATTATGTATTGGCATCAAACTCAGCATTAAAAACAGCCTTAATCACATTATTTTATTTGAATATGGGATTTACTGATAAAAGAATAAATTTGCATTGCAAATTTTCTAATAATTTGTAATTCTGTGAAGTTTTGGTGGAAAAATGAAAAATTGCAGAAAATTTGCTCTTTTTTCAATTGGCCTACAGATATTTAGGACAGTTTCTGGAATTGTAGTGCCTTACTTGCAAAAACTAAATAAGAAACTTTTTTTTCTTAGTAAATTAGTTGTTGCTATGCTAAATGAGACTTAGAATTACAGTGGCTATTTGGACACTAGATAATTAGACATTAATCCTGTTTTCTTCAATATTTTGTCATCTAGTGCAATGGCATTTGAATTTTAAGGGTGACTTAAGCATCCAAATACTTTTGTGGCCAATGTACATGAACATAGTAACACATCACAATTACTAACAAAACTTGATCGAGACTGTGCATTTATTATAGATGTAAAACCCTGAATCTTCACCGGAACAATTTGACGTCCATTCGTCAGCTGCCAAAGGTTCCTGAGATCCAGCACTTGTGCCTGTCTGAAAACAGTATTTCCTCTCTGGGCGAGCTGTCCCTGCTGAGGAGCACGCCGCTCCGATCTCTGACCCTCAAACGCAACCCCTGCCAGTTTCTGGAGGACTACCGCTCACGGTGAGAGGAATACAGAGCTAAAGGATGTTTCTTCAGGTTATACCCTTGTGAAAAAGAAGTATGTGTCAGCACGCTTTTAAAAAGAGTACTTATTGCAGAAGTAATATTTTTTTTAAATAATAAACCTAAGAGTGAACTGAATGTAATGTTTTCAGACATTAAATGAAAAGAATTGTAATTTAATTTATAGTAAATGCAAGTTGCTGACTTAAGAGTGCTTTTTTTTGCCCCAACTTAATTAGGACTTTATATGTCATTTCTATTGGAACTTGTATGTCATGCACTTAAATATAATTTTAATTACACATTTGTAATGATGAAGTTGCAATTTAGTACATGTATAATGTAATTTCTAGTATGCGCTAATATTTGCTTCAAAATAAGTGCTTTAAAGAACAAAAGAGTATTAAAACATGATTTAAAATGTACACTTTAAAGTAAAACTTTTAGTTTGACTGTATTATGCATTTTAAAAATGTACTTAAAGGGATAGTTAACCCAAAAATTAAATGTTGTTCCAAACCTGTATAAATTTCTTTCTTCTGTTTAACACAAAAGAAGACATTTTGAAGAATATTGGTAGTCAATGGCTATCAGTAATTGTTTGGTTACCAGCATTCTTCAAATTATTATTATTTTTTTTGTTTCACACAAGAAAGAAACTTATACAGGTTTGAAACAACTTGAGAAACAACATTTCATTTTTGGGTAAATTATAGTCATTAAAGAATTCTCTAAGTACACCTAAGTAGCCATTGCTTTAATTAATATTTAATATTATGTTTTTAAATATACTTTTAAGATTTGAAGTGCACTACAAGTGCACATTCAATGCAGTTCAGTGCACTTTTTTCACAAGGGTATATAGAACACCACCTCAGCTTTTAATAACTTGCTGTCAAAAAGCAGATTTATTAAAACTAATCGGCTAATTACAGCTTTTAATTAATCTAAAAAGCCATACAGCGTCTGTCTCCAAAATCACATTATGTCTCAAGTTAATAGCTATGCCAGAAGATAATATCATAATTTACTAAAAAGAGCTGACCAAAAATGAAATCAATCGTTCCAAGGGTTCAAAGAGAGCCAAGAGATTAATTTAACGCACTTGCGTCTGTCTGTCCAAGTCTAACCTTGAGATTCGTTTCCTCTGCAGTGTGTTCTCCTGTTTGCCAAAACTCCAAGTTCTGGATGGCATCCCAAAGCTACCAGAAGATTCTGTGCCTCCCTCTTCACCGGCAGCGTCCAGATTTTGTACCATTCTCTGATGTTGAAACAGCTGAACCTGAAGCCAAGATGTGAATCCAGTGTACTGTACCGGCAGAGTGAACCGAAAGCTCCATAAATGCACTTGTATATAGTTCCGCATATACTCTTTTGAGCTGTTAAAATACATTTATGTGACTTATTAAAGCTATTTTTGTACCTTTACTTCATTTTTTCACATTTCCTGTACTCAAAATTAACCTGCATTGACTTTAGACAGCAGCAGCGAAGATATAAACGAGAAAACATTTTAACAGCTACTCACAGAATGGATCATAGCGCATCTGTTCAGGTCACAGTATGTCTGCTATTTGGTTACTCAATGAACAGCTAACCCTGGGCTTTAAGTTCACACTTTGTCCTGAGGACTGTTTTGACAGACGAGTCCGTTCTTGGGTGGTATCGCTTGATGCCCGGCTGACATGGTGTGAAGGAGCAGCACAGAGATTAAATCAGATACAGTCATGTGACACTGTTAGCAGCAGATAACTGATGATGTCACAGCACGCCCTGGCTAAGCGAAGTATAGAAACCAAATCTTAGATTGAAATTAAAACTGTGACAGCATTTG
>JAFVLL020033134.1:0-11630 GCA_021397915.2 Tor tambroides
GCTGTGAGCTCGGGTGGAGAGAGAGTGGCAGGGGTGGGAGCATCTGTGCCAACAGCTTCACCTCAATTTTCATCACACTTCTAATTGTGCCACATGTCAACTGGTAAATGGCACATCAGACTGGTCCAAAACATAAAATTAAACTTCCGTTCTCATCCAATGCATTTAAATTAAACATATATTAGGATGTGTTTGTGTTGACGTATTTGAGATGGATGTTTCATGGAAAATACAATTTTCTAATTTGTTTGCATTTAAGTTCAATATACTGTGAAAACAACTGAAATGAATTCAACTGAATTCAGTCACTAATAATAATAATGTTATTAGAAATGATTAACTTCACAATTCCTTGTAACATTTACAGTATATGAAAGCCTTTTTTTTGTTCAAAAAAAATTCTGTAAGTCAAAATATTGAGAAACCTGCTTATAATTGACATCTCATTATATTGAGAATATTTCTTATAACAATGACTTAGCATATCAAAATCATATGAAACTTTCTCATGACGTAGTCTCATAATTATGACTTAATTATGGTAAATCATCAAAACCATAATTATAACTTAATAATGACCACGTTTAATAATGACTTAATGACTTTCTCTTTTTCTCTTTAATGAATTTTGACTTGAGAAAGTCTCATAATTATGGGTTAGTATCTCATAATAAGAAAATTATGTTGTAAAATGGAGAAAAAATATATAATTTCTATTTTTTTTATTTTTATGAAATAAGTAGTTGTTACAAGAAAGTACTATATATCACTATGACTTGATATTTTCACTGAACTGAAATTAAGTTCCATAATAACAGAATATTTATAGGGAAAAAAAACTATTCTAAAATGAACCAATAGCAAAATCCAAACTTTAAACACTTCATAAAGCACTCCATTAAAGGTATTGCACTTGTGTAAGAGAGTGAGAGCAGAACAGTTTATACCCATAATGCATTGCAACATTACCAGCCTATCAGAACTATTTAAACAGTATGCTGGAACATAAGCATTTAAACTGCCACACATTATTAAATATAAATTTAGTCTGCCTTCATGATCGACAGCTAAAGTATTACGAATTTATACAATAAAAAAATGGGAATTCTTTAAAGTAGTAAAAACTGCCTCTTTAATTCTATGATTGAGAGGGAGGCTGTTTATGATGTAAGAGAGCTTGACGGTAAACTTCAGAGAATGGAATTAGTACAAAGGTGTAGAATAAGGCCCTTTAAAAATGTGTGATTTTTCTAATCATATAGCTTGGTTTTTTTCTGGTTTTCTATCTAGCTCTGTCTTGAATAGGCATGACTGGGGCGTCAGGGTCTGTCAGAGGAGTGACAGCTGGCCAGCAGCGTGAGGTTCTGGGCACCAGCAGCATCATGTGCTGGAGCGTGTCCACCAGCAGGGAGAAGACTTTGGCTCCGATCCCCCACCACCATGCGCTGCATATGGGCCCGACCAGCCGTGGCGGCCCCCTCCCGACCTCCCCAATTACTCCAAGAGCCAGCTGAGTCTGGGGCCTCTGTCTCACCCCACTAACAACACATCATCTCTCCTACCATCTCAAGCCACCAAATATCACTTTCTGAGCCTGGCTCCACACAGCTAGCAAAATGCTTTTAGATGCTCTGTGGAAAATCCAGGAGTCTAAAATGCTTAAAACTTCAAGGACAATTTTTCCTTGATGTGGAATTTTAATTTTTTATTTTTTTTGAAAAACATACAGTATGTAAGCAGAGATTGTTTAAGATTTGTAGCAAACATAAATTCTGCTGAATGCCTTGTTAATATTTTCTTTTATTATAGATAGATAGAGTTGAAACTAAAGCCCTCATACATGATTTAGTTTCTTCTGTGAAACACATATCATAAAAGTGGTTCGTACAACTTGTGCTCTCCATCTCCAAAATCTGAATCTATACTACTGCAATAAGTTGTCATTCACATATTATCAAGTCAGTAAGTCTGCATATTAGATAATCTGATTAATGAACAAATGTGAAATGGATCAACCGATTTATTGATATGACCCATCTCCATGAATGATTATATAAATCAGATGAACACTGCAGAGAGAGCTAGTTTCAGTAAATAACAACTTGAAAATTAACCTATTCCCTATGCAAAGCTTGTACGGTTTCAGAAACTTTATTTAACAAGTCATGGACCACTTTTATGATTTTTTTTTTCATGTTGGAGCTTGATAGCCCCAGATCTCTTTTACATTCATTACATGAAAAAAGACTAGTCAAAATATTCTTTTAAAAAATATCCTTTTGCATCCTTTCAATGCAGAAGTCAGTCAGTCATGCAGCTTTGGAATGGCATGACGTTGAGTAAATGATTGAATTTTGTTTAATTTGAAGTCCTGGATGATTTTAATTCCCCACACGTGTTATTTTTTCATCCGTATTTCTGACAGTTTCTGACTTGAACACAAATGGGCACAGGCACTAAATAAATGAACTTTTAGATTCATCTAGACTAATCTCAAGGCCGATTGAACCTCAACAGCCTTTCGGGAATTCATCTGAAGTCGCATTTGCCAAGACCATCTCGATATCTCACTAGCAGTGATTTGGCTTCAGTTCATTCTGAACAACAAGAAGTAATCTCAATCCATTTTAGCACTATGAAGTCACTGAGATTCAACATCAAATGGTAGCGCCCCCCACTGGAACGGATGGAAACTCAAAGGAAGTAGTTTTCCAGGCGTTTCCAAATAATTGGCACTGAGCGTGACAGGATTCTGGCTGTACCGTAAGCATTGATTATCAATTTCGTTACATAATGGTGCAGGTTAGAGTTCAGCAGAGGGAAATCTGTCTCTAGATAATGAAACGTCTGTACGGTCTCAAATCCTGGGGCACAGCAGCCCGTGGTGCGTGGAGAAATGGCATTGACTTGGCCCCTGATATCCTACTTGTGCATGGATTGCATGTAGTCTGTTATTTCTTAGATGCCAGACACTAATATTCCCCTGCTAGAAATTCCCATTAAGAAACCTCTGACCTTTGAGCCCTCGTTTCATTGTCATTTGAGACACGAATTCCATCACCTTTTAGTTTCGATCACCAACTCATGAATCACATGCTTGGCATCATACAATCTCTACATCTGATGCAATTTATTTTGATTTGAAGGAGATTATGAGACAAGCACTTTGTATGTTTGTGTGTGTGATCTTCACTTAAAAAATAATTCTTTGGCTGAACAAAGTAGTTGTGGACAATGGTTTCATATTATAGTAATACTTTATTATTATTATAGAGTTTATTTCACATTAAACTCGAACACTCAACTCAAAGACCTCGTGTAGCAGAAACCTAAGTGAATTGAGTAAACCCCAATGAAATTAAACATGTCAAACTATTTCAGCTGAATCTATTGCAGTTAACTGTTAGCTAGACATACAGTATCATGTCAGAATGCTAAATGTAACTTACTGTTTGCTTTCCAAATGATTTCAAAGCTTGTGTCAAACTGACCACATAATAGAATTTCAGCAGGCAAGGCTTAGTTGTTTTGAAATGTTTCAAAATGTTTGACACTAGGTTTCATTGCAGTACGACCAGTAGCAAATGATTGAAAGTAATCAAGTAAGTTTAACAAGTACATAAAAGTTGAATAGAATTTTCTACACAAAACCAGTCTTAAGTAGCACATGTATATTTGTAGTAATAGCCAACAATACATTGTAAGGGTCAAAATGATCGATTTTTCTTTTATGCCAAAAATCATTAGTATATTAAGTAAAGATCATATTCCATGAAGATTTTTGTAAATTTCCTACTGTAAATATATCAAAACTTATTTTTTGATTAGTAATATGCATTGATAAGAACTTCATTTGGACAATTTTAAAGGCGATTTTCTCAATATTTTTATTTTTTTGCACCCTCAGATTCCAGATTTTCAAACAGTTGTAGCTCGGCCAAATATTGTCCAATCCTAACAAACCATACATCAATGGAAAGCTTATTTATTCAGCTTTCAGTTAAGAAAATGACCCTTATGACTGGTTTTGTGGTCTAGGATCACACATAAGCACAATACAATACCAAAAACATAACATATGTAACATATAAGCTAATATAAAAAGATGGGTTTTATGACATGATTTAAACATTGAAAGACTGGAGCATCTTGTGGTAAGGTATTCCAAAGACGAGAAGCAGTACATCTAAAAGGCCTAGACCTCATGGTACTCAAAATTACAGAGGGTGTAATAAAAGAGCAGTACAAATTAAGTATCTAAGGGATCGTATAGGTGATTATATGTTAAGATGATCACGGAGATATGAAGGTGCTAAGTTATGGAGAGACTAAAAAGTAAAATCTTAAATTCAATGCGATATTTAACTGGAAGCCAATGAAGCTGTTGGAGAACAGAAGTAATGTGCTCAAAATAAGGTGTTCGCATAATGATCCAGGCCACCAAACTCTGGATGTGAAGAAACTCTTCATTCCACTGAGAAATGAATTACAATAATACATTTAAGAGGTGACTAAAACTTACAAGAATAGCAGTAGTATTAGCCATAAGCCTGATGTATTCTGAATACAAATTATTTTCCAAATGTAAATGCAATTTAATACTATCCATCTGTGGTTTGTTGGGTTACTATCGAATAGACTAGACAGTCTGCTCCCATCGCTCTGGCAGGTGGTCAGTTCTCACCCAGAACAGATCTGCTACTACTAAACAATGGCTAATTTCTCAGTTCTTGTGTTCTCCTGCATCTTTAGATGATCAATCATGCCAGCGGTTCTGACTGGACAGGAGGCGGCCTGTCTCTCGTCAGGAGAGTGACAAGTGAATGCTTTGTGTCAGCCGATCTGATGGCCTCTGCTGGGATCCAAGGCATGGACCCCAGGGACGAACCCGTCTCTCTGTCTGACACGCACCTGAAGATAGGATGTGTTTGAGACTCTTTAGAATGGTGCCAATTGATTTCTCCTTTCACTTCCCTGCTCCAGCACATTCTCTCTGTCGCTCTCCCTTCTCTATTTTCTTAGAGGAGGAATAGACATATGGAGCATGAAGTTTATAGCGGAGTGACAGTGCTCTGACAGATAGTCAAAAGCAGCATTATCAAAGGCTGATGGAAGTCTTGAATGAAGTGGTTAGGATCTATATTGGTTTCGGGAGAAGTGATGGCCTCATATCAGAAAGGAAGGGATCTTAAACGAGGTGTGTGAGATGAATGGAGAGCTGGCCAAATGATGTTCAGATTAAAATGAACTGACGGCAGAGAGGGAAAGGTTATAGATGAGCACATTTCCAAGTTTTTACCCTCTTTTTGCAAAACCTGTGGTGAATATATACCATTGATTGTTTTACCGATTACAAGACATGTCTGGTAATGCAAGCAGAATATAAAAAGAAAAAAACATTATTACAAGTCTCAAGTGAGCATAATGCACTTATCAGGTTCAGACAGCGAGAATGTCATTTTATACATAAAAATTGTTCAGGTCTATTTGCAGAGATAGTAATTTAGGAATCAAGCGCACCTCGCACAAAGTAAATGTGTCCTCGTGTAATGACTGAGCGATCCAGCCTGTAATTTGAGACTATTTGAGGGGTGAAGCACTGCTTTTCTGGGTGACAGGAATAAAATGGAAAGAAAATCGTAATTATGATCTTGATTCTCGTCAGCTTTATGCCAGAGCCACTGACTTAATCAGACGTGGGTTTGTTCGTAATGACAGCAAGCTTTTAACTCCAGAACAGAAAATAAGGAGGAGAAAACGCCACATTGCTCCATTGCTGTCAGCTCTCATCTCAGCTCACTGTCTGTAAGCCACACCCCCAGATCTTCTGCCCTGTTTAAAGCAGAATGTGTGAATAATCAAAAAGGTGTTGGTGCTAGTCATAATGACAGAGTGTTACAGAGAAATGTCAGACAACTTTTAAAAGAATAAATCACCCCAAAATAAATACATTTTATGAACCGGTGTTCGGTCAAAGTCTGTTCTTGTTCCACTGGTGATTCCAAAGTTAATGGTGCTTTTTTTAAAAATCCCATTATAATGTTTATATGTTTAGGTATATAGTAAATATTATAATGTGATAACACAATAATGTATTATATATAATATTGCCAAAGCATTATACAAAAAATATACAATGTAACAATAACAAATAGCAATCTCTCTGATTAAAAAATACCATTAAAAATAGACATATCATTGACACCCATGTTTCTTATACAAGAGGTTTTATATTTCTCAAACTGATATTGGGTATGCTCAGTCACCAAACAGTGTAGAATCAACAAATTTTAAGCCACTACATCAACATCTTTCACTAGTGTTTGTTAAAGGTTTTTCAGTAATTATGGCCTGTATGGCTTCTCATAATAAACAGGCATTTGTAGTCCCATTGCCACAGGTTATTTTACGTGAATCAAAAACATTCAGTGCAGCCAGTGTCATCCATTCAGTGTCAGTGAATGAATCCTGTGAACCAGTTCCCCTAAACTGAATCGAAAACAATGCAACCAATGTAACCTGACTGCATTAGGAATGACTCTTCTGAGCCTGTTCATTTTAGTACATCAAAAACATACAACACAATGTAGCTCACCTCCCTTTGAAATGAATCAAAAATATACAGCACATTCTGTTTGCTTCACTTTTACAGATTAATTTTAACAAGTCAGTTGTTTTTAGTGAATTAAACTCATACAGCTTTATTTGAGAGATTTGTGAATCATACTCACATGAATCCTATCCAAACTGCTTTTCCACACAGACGAAAATGCAATTTGCTGCTACACCAAAAAAAATAAACTGACTCGCATCTGCAACAAATATAGTTTAGAATCACTGTTAAATATTTAACTTTCACTCCCCAAGTTATTTTAAAAGCAGGTGTCATAAAAGAAAAATGATCAATAAAATGGTTGAAAATAATAAAGATGCTGTATATATACACCTGTACTAGCAAATCTACGTCTATAGCAGGACTGCACAGAATAACATATTATTCTGTATTCTAACACCTCCCTAAACAACCCACTGTCAAAACCAATAAAACATCCAAAATACTGCATGGAATCAGAGGCGATGCATTATGCACCTGCCAAGGAGACCCATATGAGCTGCTTTTCTCCTTTGCTTTCTTCCCGTTGTTCTTTTTCTCACTGCATTGTTGAAACATATCAGGATGCCCCGTTCTGTTCCTCATCGCATGCAGCACAGCTGAGGTGCGGGGCATAAGGGGCCGGTGCAAATGTCCTGCTGGGCTGCCAGACTTCTTTTATTCATCCTACCTTGATGGAGGAATTTGTTATGGAAATATATGGTGCGTTAGTGGTAGCAGCAGGGAACCAGGGTGCAAAATAATGAATCGTGCTGGGAAGCCACAGCTCTGGCCCATTTTATCTATGAATTTGTAATTGCATATTCAACACCATCTACAGCACTAGATTCGGCATATTTTTGCTGTAGCTTGGGTGTACAGTAGCCCTCTTGTGGATCTTTTGATAGGTTTTTCACAAACAACAGTTATGCGTGGGTTCATTTGATGCGGACGCCTCCAATGTTTTGTTTTGTTCAGAGCACCATATAACATTCTCTGATTTTGCACCTTTCCAACTGCCTCGGTTTCTCTCTAGCAAGCGACCATAAAAAGTCCACTGGCCTTGTGGATCCATCTACATCTTTGGAATTCAGTGTCCTCTCGCAAAGTGACACAAATCATTTACTGTGTGTAATAATTCATAGTAACGGCACTGGGGACAAGTTATCAGCAAAGTAATTACCGCAAACCACAGAGAGAACCTTGTGCAATGGGCTCCATGTGTCTCTCCGGCTGCCAGTGATGGAGGTCAGTCTGCGTCTGCTGAGAGATATTGATAAGGTACCGCAAACACAGACTGTGACATTCATTTAAGGGTTTTGTCCTTACTGTATAGTGCAGAGCAGGGAGTGCTATAAAACATGTAAGAGTTAGTTAGAGACACTATTAGTTTAACCAGTTAGAAATGCGCTAGAGGTTCATATGGAATGTGTGTAAAAAGCGAGCAGATAGGAACAGGAATATTATGACTGATAAAGAAATACTAGGTAAACGTCTCATGATTCCATTTAGAAACAAAGCTGTTTTCCTTGTTGGCAGGTTGTCTAGTAATATCCACCCCTGCTGTAATCCTCCACAGGATGCTGGATCTCTTTGAAGAGGAACTCTGTGGCCCTCGTAAGACACGACAGCACTCTGGACCTCCTAAAGAGAGGTCAGGACTAGAGGAGCACAGCGGCATGTTCCTCTCATCTCTGGAGATCACAATACTTCTTACAGGAGACTCGGGAAGAGTTCAGTGACATTTTATCTGTGCAAATCACAGCTGGGAGATTAAATTTGAGACATGAAAAAGTGTGGTCAGGCATTTTGGGTTAGGGTTGTAGCACAATAACAAAATAGTTTTGATTTGAATATTTCCTATAACTAGGGCCCTCTCACAAGGACATTAGTTAATGGTGTGCAGTTATCAGTTTAAGGAAATCATTTTGCCATCTATGATCATGACCCTCAGTGGCACAGTAATTTAATTAATCTTACCTGGGATTTAAATTCCTCAGTACATGCAATAGTCATTTTAAGTAAACTATTTTGCAGTGAATGATCATGTGATCCTAGCTGACACATCCTTGCCATACGTTTTAAAAAATGAAATGAATTAAGATCTTAGATGGGGTTTTAAACTTCTCAATTTCTCCTGGACTATAATTGGAAAATATATCTCACATATTCACATATATTAACATTTGCTACTGAATGCCAGAGAGACAGTGCATTAATAGTAATAAAAGACATCGAGGGGTGAAATATAACTATATTTTACAGCTATTAACATTGTGGAAATGTTATAAAGTTAATATTCCAATTGGCCCTCTGTAGGGAGCTTGATTGACAGGCCATCTGACCAATCATATCACCGAATCTGCCATTTTGCCCGTCAAACAAATCAGACAGGAGAGTAGATCAACGTCGTGGACTTAAACTTGAAGAATGGTATGTATTGACATCTTTCCGTGGTTGAAACAGTTACCTTCTGATGTTTATTCACGTTTATTTCGTGCTTTAATTAGCGAATACGAAAAGGTGATCGGTTCACGTGCCGCTTGAACTGAGGCGCTAATGATCGACACATTAAAGAGCCACAAAACGGTTTTCATTGTTTGAATTTCTTAAAAAATGAGAAAGTTTGAGAGCAGAGACTTTGTCTTATCTGTCGGCATGTTGTCAGTTTCCTATTTTCTCCACGATTTATTTTTCTGTGTGTTAGAACATAATGTGTGGCGTGAGAGTGGCATGGCTTGTCGGACATAGCGACAGTGACTAAGGGGGGCGGGTCTTTGCAAAGGGTCAATTCCAAAAAAAGTACCACTGACATGTTGTCACGTGTGTACTGCCCTACACCCTTCAGAGTGAGTGGTACAGTATAGTTATGCCCTCTTTCAAATGGAACTCACCCAAGATTTCAGTCTCTATATATTTTTTGTAAGTGAAATCGAATTAAATTCTATGATATCTAAAGTTTTCAATCACAAAAATGATTTTATCCATTAAGTGCTTTAGAGAAGTCATAAAGTGAATGCTGCAGGCACATTAAATTATAATAGAAAAATCTCTGACATTTGAATAGCTTACAAGCATGTGCAAATTTGCTGATAATAATTCTGCGAATACAAAGATATTCATGGATTAATATCTGCTGACATTACCTGCTGGATATGGTGCAACCATAAAACACGCAGACATCATGCCCAGGGAAACAACTTTATAACTTTATTCATAGTTGTTCTATAGCAAAGCAAACATCAAAGGATGAAGGCAGAAGTTCATCTGATATACAGTATGGCACCACTTAAAGGAGTAAATCAACCTTTTGAATACATTTTTAATCATCAACCAAAAAATCATATGCAAGATAACCAAACAACCAAATCAAAACCCAAACAAAAGAACAGAAAATCATTTTGTGTGTTTAAAGAAAGAAATGCATCATCACTCATCATCTGAAGTAGCATTTAATTCATTCAAAGCCACACACTATTTGCCTTTTATTTTAGCCATCACCAGTTTGTGATTATGTACTACTTATTTCATAAAATAAGGCAGATTTTTTTTTTTTTTTTTTTTTTTAGAGATGCAGAGACAATCTGGTAAAAATACTGAGAGCTTGCAACTGAGATCTGTTTATGCATGTGAAAGGGAGGGAGACCGAGAGAGGGACTGTAAATAAAACATTTGAAACAATGCTGGCATGCATCTAGATACACTTGAGGGAATTAATTTGTTAGCGCACTCATCAAAAACGGCCACGTCAGTCTGACACAACAGGTTTTCCTTTTTTTTCTTTTTTTTAACAGGCATTCGCAGTAGTCAGAGCAGCTTTGAAGATGAAACATGATCAGTGCTCGTTTGAGAGATTAAAGGGGGGCTCTGCGAGCGTCACGTGTCGTTTCAAAGCAGAGGAGCACACAAACGCCTCTTATATAGCGTGCAGAAGGGAGGAATGCCACCACTCGATAGGAGATTAAAATCAAGCGATGTTCTCCTCGTTTGACCTGACTTGGTTCTAAAGCTCACACACAAAGCGAAAAACCTCTTTAAAGTGACATCATCAGTATATACGCACACTCACTCGCGCACAAACGGACATTTATAGCCATTTTAGTGTTTTTCACCTGAAAGAAATCTTAATCGGTGAACAGGCCTGCGGAATCCAATTATATTTGGTTTGAATCTTGCATTACGAGTGCTCTGCGGGATGGAAAATTTAGCCTTGGCTTTGCACTTTGTCAGAATTATTACAAATCAGCGCGTAACTAAAAGCGGCAGGATGATTTTAGGATGCGTTTTGAGCAATCTATTTAATTTAAACCAGTTCAAATCCAGCACCAAGATGCTATATTGAAAAACAAAATGTAAAAACTATTGATCAAGCAGCATGTCAGTGAGGTATAGCAGTCCTCCTCCAGCTCCACAATCCCTGCACTCTCTCTGATATGTTCAAACTCTCATTTGATCCTTTTTATATAGCTATATATCTGATTTATTATGAATATGAGGAAGCGGTAAGGAAATACAGGTTGAATAGAAGGAAAGATGGTGAATGAAGTGGGGGGGTCAACTCTTTTCCCAGTGTTTGTGGGCGACTCCCTGGCGTGGGACAAAATTGGTGTGATGTTTGGCTTCACACAGTTTGCCGGCACTCGTTTCTATGAGGCTGATTGTCGTCTCATTCCTGTGCGTTCTTATCGCCTTGGCCGTCTTGAAGAAAACAAACATGAAAGCAGAATTAAGTATACATGTTAGCAAACAAACAGTTAAACCTAATGCACAAGGCTGACAGATTGGTGTCAACGTGAAAGCAACAATGAGCCTATTTACCTTTTCTTTGTCAAACCCCCCATTTCCAACTATCTAGGTTCACTTTTGTATTTTCCAATATCTATAAGAAATGGAGCTGCAACTAAAAGTAATAGATTATTTGGTTATTAATTCATTAATTAATCAGACAATCAGTAAAAAAGTTTTTTTTTCCCCATTTTATTCTGTATTTTATTTATATATTATGTGTGTGTGTGTGTGTGTGTGTGTGTGTGTGTGT